>JAQFXW010001288.1:0-15291 GCA_034693945.1 Dendrobaena attemsi | reverse complement strand
CCAAGACTTTGAACCTCAAGGCCAAGACTTTGAACCTCAAAACCAAACAAAGACTTTCAGTCTCAAGACCAAGACTTTTAGTTTCAAGACCACTCAAGACTTTGAAAATCACTCATACCCACACATGATATAAAAATTGTCAAATCAGTGTTTCAATGAAAATCAATCAAAACAACACAACAGACTCCAGTCCATTCTCTAAGTCTGTCACATGAAATGTAGCTTCAGTGGTCCTCGTAAAACTTTGGAAAAATCTTGATCTTGGTATTGAATAATCAAGACCAAGATGTTTGATCTCAAGACCAAGACTTTTGGCCTCAAGACCAAGACTTTTTGTCTCAAGACCAAGACTTTTTGTCTCAAGACCAAGACCAAAACTTTTGAAAACGAACTCGAGCACACTCGAGATCAAGACTTTGAGACCGAGGACAACAAGACTGCTTGTATGCAGTCAATACTAGAGTTGACAGGGACTAGCATATATAATTATACATAATACATGTACATAATCATATAACATCGGCAATTTAGACTGGGTTGTTCATAAAGGACCTCAATAAAATCTGGATACTAAATATTGACAAAAGTGATTAAATGCAGGCAAGGGGTGGACAGGGTCTAAGGTACCCAGATTTTATAGATGCCCTAAATTATGAACAACCCTGTTTCAATTGCTTGATGACTAAAAATTCAAAGAGGTAAGCAGTCTTGTATTGAAATTTAATGTCGTGCTGATTTTCAACTTTCCAGAAGACTACTTGGTGCAATTGAACTAAACAGATGCTCTGGTGGACACTGTGCTACCGTGCTTTTGAGAGGTGTTCTATGGCACTGCAATACATTTCTACACTACCAATAAATTACAGTCTAAGACCAAACATTTGCATGAAACTTGTAAATTGACAATTAATCACAGTAAGCAGTTGATAAACATTTAATGGAATGTCAAACTTGGACAGTTAAGCTGTAGTAATTTCAATTTAAACCTTATAAATTTATATTTGAAATTATAATCACAGACTTGCACAGTGCCACTTAAATAGGCTACTTTTGACCCAGGAACTCACAAATAAATATTATCTACAATACATGATGCTATATATCATGTATAATTGTAGATGTTGTTGGGTTCAGGTCAGAAGATGGTGGAAGCAGTTGATATAGATGAACAGCTGGGTAAGACAGACTTACCGTTGGACAAAAGTCAGGCAAATAAGAATGATCTGACAAGTGTAAAGACAGGGACAGAGAATCGGAAAACTCCACCTTCCGGTGAGAATGTGCACCTGTTGGCTGGTGACTACTTGCACATCTGTCAGATCAGATTCAAGATCTGAGACCAAGCCAGCAGCCGAAAAGGAATGGCCCATAAAAACATAGGAGTCTCTACAGTATGAACTGTGTGTCTGTGTGGAGGAAACAGGAGAAGGGCCAAGAATAGCAAGACAGACACACTCAAGTGTTTCTACCAGTTACAACACAAGGTCAGTCTTGGAATTGATTCTATTGCTGAAGTCCTACTTCTGAACCGACCAGATTGTGTCATTGTGACCAGTAAGACTATCTTATATCTAAACAAGTACAACTTAAGGTACCTAGAAATATGTGCTGAGTTGAATCAACTGAAAAATTACATAAATACATGAACGTTTGCTCTAAGATCATATCTTGAGGGGTGCAGTGATGTAGCTCGATGTCTTGCACCCAAAGGGCCGCTGGCTCGTTTCAACCTCAAGCCACTGCGTAAGGACCTTGAGCAAGCCCTTCACTTACAATTGCTGTGGGAGTTTGGCTTATTATGGCCAAATGGAAAATACACAGATATGAAAATTATAAAAACTGACATAGAGAGGCTCTTAGGTAAACTGAAATTTCATTTGCCAAATGACATAGTACATGAGGCGAGTTGGCGTGTTGACTGAAACTCAACATCGGCACTGTAGTCGGAAGTCCTTCAACAGTTCATACTGCGAGAGGTGCTATACAAATAATCAAATACAGTATAATACAATAGAATATTCGTTATGCACTCAGTGCTTGTAGTTGCAACGAATCAGTGCATTGACAGTTTGCTTAAACCCAAGTCATAATTTCTCTCACCATTCAATGTGAAAATAACAGAATTCTTACAAATAGAATAACTGCTCTGACTGAGTTAAACATACACCATGTTCTTTAGTAAAGCAAAACTTCCAAGACATGCATTAACATTTAAAAAGAAAGCAAACATATTATACTCAATTCATGCACTATACCTATACCGTTCAATAGTGTTCATCCATGACAAACAATTATCCATTCTAATGCCAAATGTTCAGAAGACACTTGTACACAAGGAAGACAGGTGGCGCATTTTCAGGTCAAGAATAGCATAGCAGCTGTCAATGACTGATATATATACCGGTAATACATGTAGAACAAAACAGACAGAAACAGGCACACAAAGATAGAAATAATTAAGTCGAAATGTCATGCTGGCGAAACAAGCGCTAGGCCTAACAAACATCCAATATTTTTCTGATCTTATTCATGCTCTAAAGAGACATAGATTCTGATTGGTTATAAGACTGAAAAATCTGTAAATACAACATGAGGTTATTTGGCATGGATAGCAAGTTAATTTTTTCTGTTAAAACTAGTTGATATACTTTGTGATTGACTGTGCAGAGAATTCAATGTAAAATCATGAATAAATACTGTAAATAACTGAACACAGAAAAAAAGACTAAGAAATATCTCAAGGCACAGTTGTCCACATGCCAGAAACTTGCTACAATGGACTTCAGAATACCATGGATGATATTGTAACACACTCGAATTATCATGTTACATGGATTACACAATTGATTTAACTATGCCTGCTTAATGCATTACTACAAGAAATCATCACAAGGCCATTTTTGATACAGCTTCCAAAAACAGCTCATGAATCTCTGGCATCTATCAGTTTTTAATATAGAAAACTAAAAATTCTGATGAGGCTACAACATGAAGGACTGTTATAATGCATAATCACAGGTGGAAATTGCAATGATCGTTATGTTGAACAGTGTGAAGGCAATTACATGCAGGACACCTAGGTGCATTCTGACAATATGCATGCCAAGAAAACACCAAGCATCATGAAACATTACTGGAATGACAACTAGTTACTTACATCCGGCTGAGGCATGAAGTATTGACCATTCATGGTGTATGCTTGACCACCAGCCAAAATAACAGGGGTCATGGCGATTTTTGGACGGTATGGGATGGTTGTTCCTTTAGGTGGGGACTGGAGAAGACAAAAATGGAAAGGTAAACCAAGGTGGCTATACATGAAAATAAGCTACATAGGTTCAGGTAAACAGATCTTAAACAACTAAGCTGTACATCATTGCACTTTGAGACATACATCAAAGGAATTGACCCTTTGGCAGAAGATGTCCCCAGTGCTTTCCAGAAGGCAGAACCTGCTGTAAAGGTAAACATGGTATGAAATGTGGGTGGCAGTCATGTTTGTGTTTTTTAAATAAAATTTAATGAAAGTTTTTTATTATAAAATGTAAAGTAACAAGATTCAGTAATGATATTGTGTAACCTTTTTTATCATGACCACTACAGTAACAGGGAGGACATGGATCATACTCTGATGGGTTTCATTAACATCACTGACCAATGAGAAACTGTACCATCAACTCAAAAAACAATGAGAAAACAACAAAAGCAATTGAAAGACCTCAGTTATTATTCTGAGACATAGCTATACATGTTTAGATACGATACGATACACTATACAACCAATATTTTCTCCAACTGAAATGTTACATTGTGGGGCATCTAGAGGTCAATATATTCTATGCGGGCTTTATAAGTCATCCCATATGATATGGATCTACACGTAGCTCACACGAAGTCCATATGTGAGCTTTGGGGCAAGTTCAATTAAATGGTAACACTCTGGTACTGGTATGAAGTGCAGAAGACCCAAAATCACTTCCTGGTGACACTTACAGCTTAATCTGCACTGTTCGATAACGAGTGCTTTATTTTGTACTTGCCAACATTTGGGGATAATAGGCCAACTCTGAGTAACCATCATTCCCTTGAAGGGATGCTATATAAATGTATGGAAATAATAAAATAACGTGAATAGGTGAGTAATACAAACCTCAAGCATTACAGAACAGATATGATAGATCCCACGTGTAACAGCCTCCACACTGCCAGACACAGTGACTGTTCGTTCCGTAGAATTTGGCAACATTTCACTCGATATCTGAATAGAAGCGCCAGCAACCTATTACATGTACAAAGAATTTCTTGTACTAGAAGGTTAGGACGAGTTATGAGATGAGCAGCAAAAAAGATTATAATGAAAGTTCAATTTGCAGGACAAATTGAAAACCAGAATGCTGGAGGAGACAAATCATTCGTGGTTTTAAAAATCTGAAGTGTAGGCCTAGGCATCGAGGAGCAAGACGTGTTGTGAGAGATAATTGACTTTACTCTAGAGCTTCATTGATGGGTTCGGAATTTAAATATCAAGAAGTAACTAATCAGTAAATTTGGCTGATTCATCATTGCTCCAGAGGGTTGCTCAGTTTACAATTTTTGTCTTCATCGTAGAAAAGGGCACACATCACACAGTAGACACACTTCAAGTCCAATTCACTTTAACAGTCTGAGCTAGCAAATGGCAAAAATCAATCATCCGAGAGCTGCCAACACAGAAGAAATTCAAATAAAAACTGAGAAGGGAGATAGAAATGGTCTAATTTTTTTATCCTGATCCAAGGAAATTGATTCTTTTGAGCATCACAGTGGCATTGTCATAATGGTTAAATTATGCAGACTAGCATTCCAGTGCAAGACAGACTGCACAGCCGGCTTCCTTTAATTTCACATATCAGATGCATGCTGTGCAGTGTACCCCACAGTATTACGCAAAGATCATTTGGCATATTGAAGAACGTTACAACTGCATCAGACAGATAAACATTATGAACAGAGGTTTTAAAAACTCAAGTGAGTAGACTCTTATACCTTATTTCTTGTTGATATTAGAATGTAAATAAAATTACGCATGGTTGCATTGTTACGATATTCATAAGTAAAAATTCCACAGAACATCAAATCTGGTTTACAGTCTGTGCAAGGAATAAAGTTGTTTAAATAACAAAATAGAAACACAAATGCCTAAAGTAATAAAATAATTCTTAGGTTTGCATGTGTACTACATTGTTGGTGTAGGACTCTAATTAACCTAAGTGTACAAATTAAATGGCTATTGTGGAAATGTAATACCGTACATATTATCAAATCAAATCAGTTTATTGCATCTAGCGTCTGGAAAAGAATAATGCAAAATTGCACATGAAGACAACAACAAAATCAAATAATAAGCAAAATAAACCAAACAATTAAGCAGTGAAACCTTAGACCAAGTGGACAGTTGGATAGAAAGAGACACGAGGTCCCGCTAAGTAGGACAGCCCGTGTTTCAAATAGAAAGAATAAGAGTGATTGACTAATGTAATAAAGTAATGAGACTAATGTAATAAAAAAATTATTTACAGTTAGCATGGCAAAACGGTAACTCAAGTAACAATTCAAATGAACAGTAAATGGTGAGAAGCATTTTTAGCTCTAACAGTAATCCACAGAATCTGGTGCAGAAATAATTATAAGGCTTTTAAAACTCGTTTGAAAGTAATCACATTTTTCGAATTTCGTATGCTTAATGGGAGAGAATTTCATATTTGTGAACTTGTGAATCTGAGCGAGAATCGGCTGTTATCAGTTCGCACAGGAGCCCCTTGATAAGACTTCGCTTGCCTAGTGTTGTAAGAGTGAAGCTCACAGTTCTTTTGGAAATAACTTGAGAAGGAGGTAGGTAACAAATGGTTATTATATTTAAACATCAATTCACTAATTGGAAGTGATTGTATCTGTTTATTTTTTAGTATTCTAAGATTATATTAAACATATTATTCAAGCAAGCCTTTACTTTGTGTACTACCTAATTATTCAATACACCCGGGTAGGTTCACCCTTTCTCCTCTTTCACAAGAAAACAAATGGGTGATAAAAGAAGAGAAAAACAAACTCATGATAATCTGTGCGGCTAACTGAGACTACAAAATGACAGCATCCAACAGAAAATCAATTGCGGTTTATTTCTAGTAAAGTAGTAAATCAATAGTTATGAGATGAAGTGTTACATTGCTAAAATGTAGTTGCTCTTCTTGCTTATGAATACAGTTCAGTCGCTTCACAACTAATAGAATTATGGTTACTCAGTACTCACATCTCGAATTTCTTTGATTTTTGCTCCTCCCTTTCCAATGAGGGAGCCACATTGGTTTGCTGGAATTATAAGTCGCAAAGTGATGAGCTGTCGGTTGGTAGTACCACCTGGAGTAGAGTTCTGTAGATCCTGTTTTATACCAAAGCAATGTTCCCTGTTTAACTCTGCTACTACTGGAGTTGGGCCAATCAAAAATCTGGACATAAAACAAGAGTGAGGCTAACTATGCTCACTTTGAATGACCTTGTCATAGGCCCTACTATAACAATGGTACTCAGATTGAAAACAGTAGGCCTACTCAGACGCCTAGATAAAAATCTAATCAACCTACACATGGAATATTGTGATGTTGTGAAACATACAAGTATGATGTAAGCATATTGTAGGGCTGCATAATGATATCCTCCTACTGTAATATTGTTATGACTTAATGGTATCATCCAAAAACATTATGAATTAAACTCAGGTACTGTATGTTAATAAAATTCTGATGCACTCTGCTATAATCAATGATTGCCAGACATAAAACATAATAGATAATATACTAGATATTTGAAACTTTTCCAATTTTATCAGCCTTATTTGCATACACTTGAAGTTGCTATTAATAGAGTAATCAACTTGTACCAAATATTGTCAGTAGAATTGTTTCACATCCCAAACGAGTTTCGAATTGACATAAAACTAGACCAAGCTAACAGAAAGGTTGACATAATGCTTGATCTTGTACTGGTATACGTAAAAAATCCTTCATGACACTAAAAGGTTAAGGGAAATAAATTTTATTATAAAAAATGCAAGTCCCTGAGTTGTTATTGATATAATGTGGCAGACTGCATTGTAAAATCTTACAAATTTTAATTTACAATTGCTGAAAACCAAGGTGCAAAGAATTTATGCTTATTCAAAAACCCTCTACATAAGCAAACTATAAGAAACCACAGAATACCAAAGGTCATGATAACCAAAACAATTAGCAAACTGTCGGCTTTAAATATTGTCAAGTCCTGAAGTAAAATCACTCCATTCCCTACAATTAGCAAACTATTGTCTTTAAATATTGTCAAGTCTTAAAGTAACGTCACTCCATTCCCTACAATTAGCAAATTCTTGGCTTTAAACATTGTCAAGTCTTAAAGTAACATCACTCTATTCCACATACAATGGCAATTGCTGCTGTGTCTTGTAGCTTGCACCATTGTTGACCAAAAACTATCAGCAGAGCTATTCTATTCTATTCTATTTGAGAATTTGTGAAGCACCTTTTTCAGCAGAGCAATTGGAAGCTCTCCCAGCATGATTGCCCCGCTGAAAAGTCCAGAGCCTGTGATGTGCGGGAATGTGCACACAATGAACGTTAAGCAGATGGACATAAATGCAAGGCATTGATTGGCACAGTCTTTTAAAAGCCGAGCCTTAAATTGATTGTTGAACCTTAGACATTTTAATAGTGCAAGAGAAGTTACTGGTATATGATCAGAATAGACATCTTCTGGAGCGTTGTTTTTAAGCAATCAACTTCACACATGAATGCCTTTGTAATACAGCCTTTTGCATAGTTATGAAGATTGCCTCATCATACTGAGCTAAATCACACACGCTTACCACCAGTTTCCTCGTCTGCTTCATTGCCATAACTGCACACTCAACAATTTTGATGCTCTAGATTGCTTTGCATTTCAAGCATCAATTCACGAATGTGAGTTTCCATTGATCTTTCAATTCCTTGTTTGACAAAAACTCACACTTCAGCTATTTGATGCTTATCTTCACTTCAATTTGTCTTATTTGATATTTAGTCTCATTGCTATGCCTGGTTGTCCTCTGAGATATTTGATTCTTCATGAAATATCATCTGGTCATGATCTCACTGGATAAGCAATCTGATTGAGCTTCTGTTCTAATTGACAGTGGATCTTGACTTCCACTAAGAATGGAGTAACACGAGTGCACGGGAAAAAGAAAGTGAAATAACCTCTTCTAATCGTTTGCAGATCATCGTATAAGCAGATATGATCTGATCAGTTATTCCAGTTATTGTGACGATTCTTTCAGGGCACGAAGCATCCGATATGTTTATTCTGGCACCACTCTGTCAGAAAACACACAAAGCACAAATGATAATAGAAACATAAAAACAGCAAGAGTAAATAAATACCGATACAACAATATTATATAGCAGATTTTCACAATACAAACAAAGGCTATCAAGACTATTAAAGATGGACACCAAAAGTGCTCCCTTTAAAGTTAACTCCCATTCATGCATTTATCTATAATTTAAAGTTATTTTTAATATGTTAGTCCCATTTCTAGTAAACTCTAACCTGGAGCCTTGACAAAGAATATGCATACATCAGTTGAATTTTTAGAAATGTGCTTAATCAAATCAAAATCGATAGGTGAAAGTGAACCATTGAAATTGGTTCAAGGTCAAGGTTCTACGAGGAAAAAGAAAAGCCTTAAGTAATTTCAGTGAGAAAAAAGAAACGCCGCCAGAAAGCATCTTATGAAGACTTGGAGAAAGGCCATTCCAGAGGGATGGTCCAACAACTGCAAAAGACCGCTGTTGGGCCAAGGCAGTCCTCGACCAAGGGACAAAGAAGTCAATGCGATCAGAGGAATGCAACGGTCTGGAGGAGAGAGCCGAAGGAGGTTTACGCAACATGTCGCAAAGGTATTGAGGGGCTCGGACAACTTGAGCATTAAAGAACAAAAGTATACCTTTTGTATTTGATGCGAGCGATCACTGGAAGCCAGTGGAGAGCGTCAGTCATGTAGGCGGAGATATGGGAATAACAAGGAAGACGAGCAATGAGTCTGACAGCAGAGTTCAAAACAGACTGGATAGCAGACAAAGAAGTTTTTGGGAGTGCATTAAATAGTCAATACCAGAGCAAAATAAAGGCATGAACTATTGTAGTAAAGACCGAATTTCCGAGAGACCGATTTTCTTATAGCTCTCGACCGCCTCAGTTGAAAATAGCATGAGCGGTCAGAAGAGATAAATGATCAGAGTTAATCAATATTATAACACTGAACGTCTGTTTATTTGTTTGTTTGTCCGGTATGTAGGTGGATGTTTGCATAATTAATCTTTCCAAAAGGAAATGCGAACGCTACACTCTACATAGGGACGTGAAAACTTTAGAAGACAATTCCAATTTGCACTACTAATTGCAGCTCGATGGTTTGAAAGTTTCGAATTTAAGAATGCAACAGAAAGCCTATGATTCAAAATATTTATTTATTTATTCACACTTGACCGGCCTTTCAAGTCTTCTGCTACTCAGAAGCGGTCCCGAGGTCTCGGAGGTGTCTCGAAATTTACACGCCGAGGCGCCACGAGCAATTATGAGCGGCGGGTGTGATTTTAACCCGCAACCCTTCACTACCGCGCCCCATAAAGAATAGTCGCATAAAGAAGGTTTACTCAACAAAGGCATTTCTATTCTATTAACAATAATTATTATTCATGATGTCTTCTGCGTGGTTAAACTTGGACGCCTCTGTGTAGGTTCTTGAGGGGGCGCTACACAAAATTTTCGCAATGGATGACATTGAAGTGCATAGGAATAAACCCTAGGAAAGGAAATTTTATTCTGCTATTTATATGTTATTTATATTCATAATTATGCCCAAATATATTATATTTATATATGTACGTTCTCGAAAATGGATTTGATCCGAGAGTGTTACTGTAGCCCTCCCAATGGACGTGTATTATGGGCGCTCTCGAAACGTTATTTGAGCTGCTAGACCGTTATCGTTATGTATGTTGATATGATTGGAATGTTACTTTCAATTTTCCACTTTTGAGGCAAATATGTGAAAAACCGGAAGAGGATTTTTGTATGGCCCACTCTGTTTGTCTCTTGCACTACTTCATCTACCACAACATTAATTTTACAACAGAATGCCTATTTCGGGTACAAATTTAACAGAATCTGCTTTTCAAGATGAAGATAAACACTTTACCGACTTTATGTCAAATTTCAGAACTTCTTTCATATAAGCTGGAAGATTTGTTAGTAAGGTGTAGGTTCCCCAGTTGCCTGCTGTATGTCCTGCACAGATCGCCCAGACGGCAGGAGACTTGGCAAATGACAGCCACGGTGTCTTGCTCAGCTGCAACAATAAGTATTCTTGCGAACCTGTTTAAATAGTATGTAAATCTTGAGTTGTCACAAATTAAACCCGGTGGTCACAAATTAAACGGTACATCGTCTAGGACCAAATGCAAGGAAGTAAACTTATAAACCAGAGTTAGCAGAAAAATGCAAACTAGTCATAAACTAAATCACGAAATCTGCAAAATTCTATTTACGGGGATATGGTGCTCTCCCCTTCCGATACTCGTCTCAATGTAGTTGCATTCGTATGTTGTAATGCGTGGATGTTGTGCTGGTGTGTCACTAACAAACAGCAGCCATGCCACGCACCAAATGATTCCAAGAATACCTAAAATACACAAGTCGAATTGCATTGAATGAATGAATTATAATTGTTCTGTAATTGAATGTGGATATATAATGGAGTTTTTGTTTAATGTCGCCAATATACTTAACAGCCAGATTTTACAGTAAACTACAAAAGTTACAATCAGGAAATCAGCAGAATGCCATATACGTGTATATTAGGTGTTTAATGCCACACAGTATCTCTTTCTGCGTGTCGCAGTTGTAACTGAGTAACCATATAAAAAGGTATTTACAGCATATGAAAAGAAAGACGAATGAACCAGATTAATTAAGGCTATGAAAGTTCAGTTCACCTAATATGTAGAAAATTGATGGCCAACCGCCATCAAATCCGTAATCGCATAACAACGCTGATAGTGGCAAGGCTATGACGTTTCCAATCTGAGCACCTGGACGCAAAAAGATTTCAATTGATTAATTTATTAATTTATTCTGGAATACTATTTATTCTGGAATACTAACAATCTCGAAATCTAATCAATCAATCGCCATAAATACAAAAAATCTGCAAAATAGGGTTGCTAGTGTAGTGGTGAAGATCGCCGGGTTGCAACCGAATGGTTGCCGGTTCGAATCCACCCCCGCGTGAGGACCTTTAGCAATTGAAGCAAGAACAAAATTCAATTGCACTCACAATTGCTCAAGCGCTTCTGCGTTGTCAAACACACATGCGGCCAGTAGTTGGGACAGCCTCTGAGTCTATTAAGTGTGTGTATAGAATTGCTCAAATGCACAATACAATCTTCATCTTTCTCCTCCGTCAAGCGCCGCGCTGACGAGGCCTTTTTAAGGTTTATTGGTCTTGTATGCCGATTGGTGAGCTGTTCTCTTCTTGAAGTGTAAGGAAACCGGTGTTCTTATTTGATGGCCTCTTCAGCGCTTAGGCGTTTTTCCAACACTTCTCCAGTGTTAGCCCGCACTTTCAGGGTTCCTGGTGGAGTTTAAGTGTACAAGTGCAGATCACGAGACAATCGCTTACTTATCTATTCACCACGATGAGGTTCAGATAGGACTTTGGGGGAAGGAAATACAATACAATACAAAATATTTTGCTTAATTTTGTGTCATTTGGTATTGGTCTCAACCATTTCTTTTTTGTAGACCTCATACCTCACACGTAACACATTGTAATCAGCAGCAGAAGGGCCAGATGTAATTTTTTGTCAACGTGTTCAAAATTGAGAACAGAACATACGGCGGACATAGATAAACAGCTTGGAATTAGCAACATAAACTAATTATTACCAAGCTGCACGCATTTATTCTGTTATTCTGTGTACCACAATAATTGGTCAACCTTCCTAAAAGATCGGAGACAAAAACACGCTTTGCAGGAGACCAAGAGAAATTAATTAAACGTTGGTCTTGGTCTCAAAAAGGGAGGTGGCATGTTGGTGATTTTACCAGTGGGACGAGATGGACGCGTGGGTTAGGGTGGAGTGAAAAAAAATTCCTTTTTATAAGCGAGACTATTTAAAAATGTGTCAAATGTCCTTAGTAACAATCCTGCAAAATAATATTATTTTCTGACAACTGCTTGATCGCCCTTCACCCACTTGAAATAATTACCATTGTAACCGCGTAGTCTCAGAGATTTGGAAGAAGGCCTCGATTCCAACAGTAACTCAGGCACAAGCGATTGAAAAACTCAGATCGTACCACGACTAATACAACACAATCCTACAAATGGAAAAAGTATAAACCCAACTAGCGGACTTTCGTGACAAAGGTAACATTCTCTTTGATCTCAGCAAATGCAAGTGCTCTGACATGGTGTCCAAATGCAAATGCTCAGAGAATGGAAAGTTCCGGCAAAGCAACGCCATTTCCTTCAAGACCAAAGAGGACCAAGAATAGAATCGGCAGTATAGATCAAGAGGAGATGTCAAAATGTAAGAGGTAACCCGAGTGAGAAGAAGCCACTCTCAAACGAATGAAGAAGCATAAGGCCGGTGAGAACAAAAGTCAAGCCAATTCTGCCACACGGACTCGTCAGACACTAACAGTGACAGTGCCGCTGTCGATGAAATTGAGTACATTCCGGAATCAGTTAAATCAGAATCGCCAATGTCAAAAAACGACAATATCGCTACCTTCACTCGCTAAAGCTTGCGATCGGACCGGATTCTCGGATAGATCAGCTGCTGTATTAGCAACATCAGTTCTGCATGATCTTGGAAAAACTTGTAAGAAACTGCAGCACTCAAACTGGCATGGAGGGATGATGGCCGCAACGATACAACTTTGACACAAGTTCTCGGCGACGACAACAAGTACCACAGAAAAACCCTCACGGAAGAACACATAAGCCTCATTGCAGAGCCGGTGCAGGAGGCCCAATGCACTCCCGTACAAATAGACTCCCGGATTGCTTTTATTCTAGGACCAAATGACTCCGGGAGTGTATTGATAGAAACCATGCTAATAAACACTCCCTATAGTGTTCTCGCAATACATCCAACAATTCAGACGGAGAGTTAATTCTTCCTAGGACCAAATAACTCCCCCTGGATTTTGATACAGTAGGGGAGTTAATTCTTCCTGGGACAGAAGCACTCCCCCTCGAGTTTTATACAATAGTGGAGTTAATTCTTCCTAGGACAGAAGCACTCCCCCTCGAGTCTTACACAGTAGAGGAGTTAATTCTTCCTAGGACAGAAGCACTCCCCCTCGAGTCTTACACAGTAGGGGAGTTATTCTTCCTAGGACCAAAGCACTCCCCCTACAGTTTGATACAGTAGGGGAGTTAATTCTTCCTGGGATAAAAGCACTCCCCCTATACTTTGATACAGTAGGGGAGTTAATTCTACCTAGGACAGAAGCACTCCCCCTCGAATCTTACACAGTAGGGGAGATAATCCTTCCTAGGACCAAAGCACTCTCCATCGAGTCTTACACAGTAGGGGAGTTAATTCTTCCTAGGACCAAAGCACTCCTCCTACAGTTTGATACAGTAGGGGAGTTAATTCTTCCTAGGACAGAAGCACTCCACCTCGAGTTTGAAACAGTAGGGGAGTTAATTCTTCCTATGACAGAAGCACTCCCCCTCGAGTTTGAAACAGTAGGGGAGTTAATTCTTCATAGGACAGAAGCACTCCCCCTACATGAATGTTGTATTGGGAAATTCACAGTTGCGAAAAAGAGACCTATAGCTGTTTGTGATTGTTTATGAAAAAATTTCTGAGTTGATGTGGACCAATGTTAATATTTAAGAATTGTTCCTGTTTATAATAGCAAAATAATACAATTTTGTTCGCGCGCATATATTCTCTCTCAGGTTGTAAAGCAAGGATTATTGAAGTTGAACTGATCCTGAGACTTTTTTTATGGTATTTCGTTTTTTTACAGTAAGTTAGCAAGTGCTATTTTTCTTGAAGCACTTTAAGAGTAATGTTTTTTCTTGTACAAGAGTAAACTCCGTTTCATGAAACTTGTGAAGTAATAGCAAATGCAGTTTCGTGTTCATTGTTGAATGTGATATGTTACTGATCGAAGCGATTAGTATGTCAATACAGTATATGCAAGTCATTTAAAGATCTTCGGTGCAAAAAGAGACCCGTCTGTGATTATTTATGAAAGAATTTCTGAGTTGATTTTCCTCACTGCGAAAAGTCCAAACAGAGTGCTTTGATACTAGGAAGAATTATCTCCCTACTGTGTAAAACTGGAGGGGAGTGCTTCTGTCCTAGGAAGAATTAACTCCCCTACTGTGTAAGACTCGAGGGGGAGTGCTTCTGTCCTAGGTAGAATTAACTCCCCTACTGTGTAAAACTCGAGTGGGAGTGCTTCTCTCCTAGGAAGAATTAACTCCCCTACTGTATCAAAGTATAGGGGGAGTGCTTCTGCGCCCCAGTCGTGAGCAAAGAAAGGTCCTTATGCTATACCTCAACGTGGAATCGAACTTCGGACAAAAATAGTGAGACCCAATTACACTAGTTTGCCTACACCATCAGCGTACCCCATCTTTAGTTAAATAATAATAATAATAATTTTAGTTACTACAATATGCTTAACCAATTCTTTGCACCGACGGAAAAGGCCATTGTTGTTATAAGCTGTCGTTAAACTGAAGAAACACACACACAATATTTTATCTTGTAATTGTACTGAAATCATTAAGCAGGCAGTATGCCAATAATTATAATGGGCGAAGAAGCACGCTGTTTAATATTCCAGCCAACGTGGTCAACTTTATTTGCGGGAACTATTTGGATAAATGTAGGGATTTTATCGTAGAATAATAGGACACCTCGTTGCGAGATGGACCCTCAGCGAGTCTCTGTTATAGATTTCTTATACACCTGCAAATAGGCTTTAGATGAAGGCTTTTATACGATTGTGTGTAAAAAATTGAAGTCTTGCAAACAGTGTTGACAATTACCTCGAAGCAAAATCAAACGAGCGATATCTATTATAACGGAACGACTGCAGAAGTGAAGGCCTGCTCGCTTTTAACGAAAGACTTTACAAGAAAGAACGGTATCGACTGACAGATGAAATATTTATTTATTTATTTTATAT
>JAQFXW010001287.1:0-15292 GCA_034693945.1 Dendrobaena attemsi | reverse complement strand
ACGGGTTGGCACTTGACCCTAATGAAGGCATCCAAACAGAAACTGACCAGCCAATCTATATAGTTATCTCATTCTCCATCATTATCATCATCAACATAAGCATAGGCGGCAACACAAATGTGTTAGCATAAAATTTATTTTATTTATTTAGTCATTTAGTCACATTTCAAGGAATATGTATAAACTAGCTGTAACCCGTAAAACATTACGGGCTATTTTAATCAACAACCTCATATATTATATTTAATGCGAATAGCAGCAGGCCCATAGTGAATACAATTTCAATTGCGCTCGCCCAATGATGTGTAATATAGACGTTCTCGAAAATTTATCGAGCTCCGAGAGCGGTATTATGGACGTTCGCGATAATGTGATCTGAGTGCCCTGAGACCATTATCGTCAGTTAGGCTACATTAGTTGTTACACCGATTAAGCGAATTATGTATGTTGATATTCCCTGACTAACGATATTATAGTGATTCAATTGTTTTTCAACATTGTAGCTGCAGCAGTTTTACTAAACAGCGACTACATTACACGTCATGCACAAACATGAAAGTTGGGGAAACTATAAAAGGAAGCTTTCTACTCTGCCCATTACAACTATGGACAACATATGCAAATGCAATGGCACAATTCTAACATGCAGCTATTCATCAGTAAAGTCTGCATAATGCCTTACTCAAATGTCACACGACACATTAAACTTAGTCATTTGAATTAATTAGACCATCCCAAGTTCAAAACAGAGCATTATTATTCAAATGCTTGTCTGACTACAAATACAGGAAATACTCAAAACATCTGCTGCAGCAGAGGACCTGTTTATCATTTTGTGCTTTGGAATTCATATGACGAGAAACACTAAGTGTGGGAACTCAAAAGCATTTGAAATACTGACTTAAGGTGAGCACTGCAGATTCAATAGACAAATGCCATACCATTTAGATTCATTAATTTATTTTATTTATGTAGTCACACATTTCTATACCGCCCCTTCAAGTCTCCTACTACTCAGAGACGATCCCGACTACAACTCGAAGGAGTGTCAGAATTTACACGCTGAAGCACCACGCGCAATTGTGAGTGAAAAACTTGCTGAAGGATCTTACGCGGCAGGTGGGATTCGAACCTGCAACCTTTCGGTTGCAAGGCGGCGACCTTCACCACTATACTATCGCGCCCCATAAAGACACAGTCTTCTTAAACATTTTTCCAAATATAGACATCGTGAGCGTTACATACACTGAGGTTCAATAAAAAAAGTGAGCCAAACTGCTTTTATATATCTCTAATGCCTAATAATAAATCATATTAAAATGATCATGATTCTAAAGAATTGAACCAACAATATGATTCCAACATATCATAATTCTGATTGTAACGGGTTAGAATTGAAAGAGCGACGTAACAAATGGGTGACAAGCGGGAGAACAGTTTTCGAAGAGCGACACAAAAATTTCGGGCCCAAAAGAGAAACACACGAAAGAGAAAGAAGTTGATTAATATAAAGTAGTCTGATCTGTCAAGCCTGTAACCTGTTTATTAAAAATTTCTATATCACGCCCATAACCTTGTCAAATAAACAACAGCTGTGAGCTACACACATTGTTTCACAAGGGGTTGAGTGAGTTTGTTCTAAATGCAAAGAAAGCATGTTTGAGAAATTTGTGGGTGGTATTTATTTTAAAAATTCGCTATGAACATCTTCCAATCTTAAAATTAAAAGAGTTATGTCTATTGCCCACAATATGCACTTTACCTCATGTCATAGTGCTAACATAGAGTGGGGGAGAATAAGGCTTAAGTGCACATGTATTAAACATGGATATACGTGTAAACGTCGTAAAGTGATATAATAAGTTAGATGGCACGAATAGGTTAGAAGAAGGCAAGTGTGTAGAATTGCATTAGGTGGAACTTTCTCGGAATATGAGTATTTAGTGGCATTAGAGTTACCTGAAGCAATGTAGATGATTGGCACTTAAGGTTGGTCAGTTGGGGTGTGGGCATCAGAAGCAAAAGTTGCATAGAGGATGTGATTGGCTAGCAGTTATGAAGTGCCTGGCCGCCTATAGTGGTCATCTGAAAGAAATATATACAGTGGATGCTTCCAGATAGAAGGGAGCAGAGTAGTTAAGAAGAGGCGGTAGTTGTGAGGAGTTGAAGATGTAGAGTGGAACAGATTAGAGAAGTTGAGAGAAGCTGAAGATTTAGAGTGGAGTAGAGTTGGTAAACTGGTGTTGGTTGTGTCGGGTCTTGCATACTGGGAGCAAGTCTTAACAGTTAATCCTACTAGTCTAGGCACTATATACAATACATTATACAATGCTTAGATATGATGTCAGTGAAGCACATCCCGAGACTGTAGGCACAGTAAGCTTATGTCTTTTATACTTTCATGCTGAAATACAACCTTTCAAATATTTTGGCTGAACTGTGGCAATATCAGTTCATTCTAAACACAATGTCACAAGAAGCGCATACCCATGTTCCAAAACCCAGTAGTACCTGACTCAGTTTTCCACAAATGGCCATATAAACAAAACCGCATCTCAAGTGAAAAGTCTGTTTTGATTCCCTAATGCATATCAGTCCATAACTTTAATTAATACAAGTTGAAGCATGCTAAAACTTTCCAGAAGTAGGAAAACCCAACAAGTGACTTTAAAATTAGATTAAGGTGTACGAACGATTGGTCATAGACTGATTGGTCATAGGACGATTGGTCATATGGACATATGGACGATTGGTCATAGGCCAACAATAAACCCAAGGATGAAAGGGTATTCGCAGTGAAGGTCGTAAATTGCTCAGATTTCATTTATGGCTCAGTTCAGCCGATGAGGCTGGTTTGGACATTGACGATTTTGACCGGGCTATTTTGATGGGTGCATAGTTAATTGAATTACAGACATCAGGTGACTCAAAGTAACCCATCCGATAAATTAAAAAGTTCAAAGAGGGGTGGTTACCAAGAACAAATAGAGTGCGCCCTATGGCTTCGTTAGGTATTATGCACACATTAACTTGTAACTCTTGTCCAAAGGACGTGATGTTTCACATTCCTGAACATCTTGCATTAACTTTTGATGACTCTGCAATGTTTGAATTTTACATATTAGTTCAACACATATTTTTAAACATAGTCAGTTGCTTCTATTCCTTTTAACTACTAATAATTATACAAACTTGCCTAATTTAGTTTTTTGTGTGAGCCATAAAGTTTTATGACTAAACGCCCTGTGACCAATCGTCCTATGACCAATAGTCCATATGACCAATAAACCCCATGACCAATAGACCCTATGACCAATCGACCTTATGACCAAAAGTCCTATGACCAATGGAGATTTACAAAGAGACTCTTTCGGCAAAGCAGTTGACTACAGCGGCAGTGATATACCCAGGTGAAACGAAAGGCCTAATAGCACAGGTATGTGCTTCTCAGCTTCTGTAACATTGTAGAAATGATATAATAATAGTAATAGGGCAGCCAACGAACACTTGAAAAAGTGCAACACTAAGATATGGACAACAGTGTCAAATGCCACTCATAACTGCTTGATATATGCATTTGTTCACCCTATCTTATTTTCCTACCAACTTAATAGTATTTGTCCTATCTTACTCTTCCGTTGCCACTAGAAATGAATGTGTAGAGATTCTTACTATTCCTTTCTACTGCCCATATAATATTTCATATTTGGTCCCAAAAGAAAGTTTCATTTAAGCTGTTGAATCTTCCATGAGTATAGAGTAATCGTAAACATATTTCCACTGCGCGGCATCATTCTGTGGCACTTAAAATGACTGCTCTAGACTTAATGACCTATTGCAGGAATTTAATATGTTTCACACTTGAAGATTTCTTTGTCACAGTTCACTAAGGAACCACTGACATCAAAGAGTCAACAAATGAGTTATGACAAAGTTCAGCCACTTTGGAACAGGTAAATCGCAATTTGTATAGCGCCCCTTCAAGATCCCCACTCAGAGGCGCTCCATTCGTAATGTCATTTAGATGTTGAAAGCAGATCATCCATGTTCCATAAAGTTTACCAAGCTACATTAACTCAATTGTTTCCATAAACGAAGATGAAATGCATAACTGGATAAACATTCTGCAGCAAATCAATGAAAAAACGAATGCTCTCGAAGCCCAATGATTCTTCAGCAGTCAGCAAACCGACAGACAGACGAAGGGAGTAAATCGACAGGAGTGGTCAAACAGTGGAAACAAAAATCGATAAGATGAAGTAGGAGACTCCAGAATGAGACACTGCATCAGGTCAAGATCATAGGCAAGGACAGCATGCTGAGCTAACGAGAGCCGTTCGTCGTCCACCTTCGCAGACAGCATTGACCAATCAGCAACCGGTCAAATCCCGAGATACTGTTTGGAGAAAGGAGCTACCTACGCACATGGAATACATAATTTAACAGAAGAAAAATACTGCATAATAGTCAACAAAGAAGCAACAGATCCTAAAAAGCAAGCAACAGAATGACACGATTTTGAAACCATTTCACCTAAGATGCAGAAGAAAACATGCTTACACGAAACATTCAAAACACAAGTATGTATAACTACATGGAAATTCAACATAATATGAACTTCAGTACCATTCAATAACTGCTTTAAAAAAAAATTCCGCCCGGGGCGACGACCGAGAATTCTGCTTTCTGCATGCGGCAAAAATATTTCTTATGACCTTTTTTTTAGTAATACGCTTAAATTTGTTCCAATTACCAGGCCAAAAATTGTGCTGACGACCTTCTTTGCCGCCTCTCGAGTTCTGCCGCCTTTTACATATCCCATTAAAATTTACACCTTTTCAGACATCGATCCTATTTTCACTACTTTTCTGTCTCGTTAATCTCCAAAGTGCTGCCGGGGGTTCGCCCCTTTGTCCCATTGCTATGCCACTTGCATATTTAGGAGAGGTTTACGAGTTCAAAATCCCCCAAAATGAATTTTTTCTGAAGAGAAATTATATGTCCAGATGAAAATTTATAATTTTCTGACCATAATCAGTGAAAACCTAATGAAAAGTTTATCTGGCTATATGTCTCATAGTGACATATTTGAATTTTATATTTTGTACAGCTTGTGTTAAAGCCAATTGTCAACACTTAGAACGTAAGTGATAACTCACTAACATTATATCATTATCAAAAATGGTTTATAATCTTCTATAGTTTTTCATCTAAATCTTAGGGGTCTAAATCTTTCCAGACATAGTGTATGTTAACAATATCATTTCATCAAACTACATTCTGATGATGTCAGAGTCGTCAAATTGAGGCACTGAGAGCAGTAATGACATCGATAGGACAATCCCTTTAATGGGGTATGTATTAGATCAATGGTGTTTTCACTGTACTGGAATTAAGTGAACGATGGAGGAGACTGAATGAGACGGAAGCTAGCATACTATGACAGAATAAAGCCTAATAACTGCACATCATGCTTGCCTTCAGAATGTTTTGATGATTTGTCACATTTATTTACTATGTTTTATGATAATTGTAAACTAACAATATCTAAACACTATTGCAAAGCTAAGTGTAAAGCACCAGCTAATCCACAGTGCGACTTTACTTGTGATAAGGCAGTGCATCACATTTCGCACCAATGGTATGCGTGGCTCAACAGAATCCATTGATTGTAATATCGTACCATACATCAGACAACACAGCCAAAGAACCTCGCGACCTTTGATTTATAGTACACTTGTGAAGAGTTACAGCCAGCTGACAACTAAAGTCAAACAAACTTCCCTGTCAAAGTAAACTTAGTGTGCCAGAGAAAGAGAGATGTTAGATAGTTTACTTTGCCTATAAATTGACACTGGCACAAATAGAATAAATGGTCCATGTTCTGTAAAAGCAACCTGTTAAAGTGCTAATTCAGCTGATCAGCATCATCTATACCTTGAGGCTTTAAAAAGATCTGTATGCGTCTCCTTTGACTCTGAGTAGGGCATAACGCCCAAAAAGGTAATGGTGTGTTTCTGGTAGCACATGTTTAATAATCTGAGTAGGTAGGAAGGAAGATATTTTTATTTTGGTAAAATATTTTATACGATTCTTTTTACCATTTTAACTTAACCACAGCATGCTTGGATATGCTATGACTAAAGAGTGTATCTACAAAACCAGTGAATTTGGGTTCACATTTTTCATACAAAGTTTGCCATTTTTTAATTTCTAACTTTATATAAGTTTGAACTGTTTGGATTGTGATAGAAGTCCACTGTTGGGCTTCACATCTATTAAAAAAATTCTGAAATTTCTCTTCAGTTCTTTTATTAAAACAATTTTTTTTACAATTATTTGAGTTGCCCCCAAATGGTAACTCGGTCGGGTGACTTGAAACACAGCAATATTTTTATTTGGCCTAACCGATCTTCAACTGTGAGTGCACATGGCGGGGGCGAGAAAAATGTCAAGAACAGGATCAAGATAGCATGACAGAAACGGAGGGAGCTGACAGGAGTGCTGTGTGAGACCAATCTATATTATATACCCATAAAGTAAAAGTGTACAAGACAATGTCCAGTCCAGTGCTTATCTACAGCAGCTGAGGCCTGGACTCTGACGGAGGAAGGACTTCTGGAAAGAACTGAAATGATAATACTATGATGGATGCTTGGAATCACACTAAAAGACAGGAAAATAATTATTACATCAGAAAGAACATGGGAGTGGCGTGTATAACCTATATTTTGGATCACCTCCATTGGTTACCGTTCTCACTGAGGATTCGACTTCGGGTCCTGATACAGGTCAATCGTGCTTTCTCTGGTCGCTTTCCTTGCTATCTTACTGATCTCATGTCAAGGCCTTTGTCAGCTTTGTCTCTCCGCCCACTTCGCTCTCTTGCTCGATCGGATCTTCTTGTGCCTCGTGCTCAGACTGCTTTTGCTCAGACTCGTGCTTTTGCTATAGCTGGCCCCGCCTTGTGGAATAATCTTCCTCCTGCACTTCGTTCCACTCTGCTCTCTGCCTCTCTTCTTACTGCTGTTCGCACCTTGAAGTCTCATCTTTTTCCTCGGAGTCCTCGAGCAGGAAGTGCTTCTGAGTAGACTTGTTCTGTAAAATGTGTTATATAAAAGTTCCAATACAATACAATAACAGACAAAGTGCGAGAGGCCAGCTTGAGGAGGTATGAACAATAGGCATGTAATGCGAAGAAAGGATGACAGCTGTACTAAAAGAATCATGAATGCAGATTGTAGCCATATCTTTAGTATTAGATGCTCTTGCTCCCTCCATTCGGCTGAACACAGTCTGCTCTTTGTTCCCTTTGCACAACTATCTATTAGACAGAATCATGCTTTTTCAATGGTCAACCTTTTGATCTGGAACAGCCTACCGTAGCCCCTCCACTTGCTTCCTAGAACTCAATCTCAAACTTTTATTTACCCATGCTGGGGTCAGGAGCACCTCTGAGTAGCACTCTTGAAGAGGCGCTATATGAAATATTCCTAATGAATGAATGAATAAACAAGCACACAGACTTACAAAGCTGTCAGAGTGTTTTGTCGACAGCTGTCAGAGTGTTTTGTCGACATACAGACTCACCATTACCAAAAGCAATAATGTTCACTTAAACTATTTTGGTTCAATACCAAATAAAAAATACTCAGGCACGTTTTCATTTCACAGTAGACACGAGACACAATACCCAAAGTAACCGGTCCTTCATCTGATATAATCTCATAGGCACTGTGGTGAAACTTATTGTTAAATGGCCAGTGATTATCAATATAATAATTGAACATTTGGCATATGCGTGAGTGGGTGCATTTGCTTCTCAGTTACGATAGGTCCCACATGTAACTTATAGACACCAGAACTTTGTTAAACGTTGGTGTTCAACGTTTGAAATACCACCTACTCTGCAGTGTTGCAGAATAACCGGTATTTCAAAAGTGCAGCACATAGTGTTCAACTATCAGGGCTAAATAAAAACAGCAAATATTCAGCACATAACCGCACATTTTCATATTTTTCAAACCATTACAAATCAACAGACAAATAAATCGACTTTAGTATCTAGACATTCTAAAGACTTATAGAGAGATGACCCTTCGATATCAACAATAATCATTTATAGCTTATAGTAAATTTTCAAACGTTAACAGTGATCATATTTTTCATTTCTGGGATCCGGTAGCTCTGGATTTGACATTAAATAGCCTACTTTAGATTGCCGTGTTCTTAGTGGAATCTTCTTAATTTATGTTTAATAAATCTTCTTTCAAACGCGAACCATGCGTGCTGAACTGTCAACCGAGAAGTCCGGGGTTCAAATCCCAGCCAGGGCAGAAATTTGGTTCAAGATTTCTGCTCCATCTGGACCTCCTAGCCAACTAAGCTATGACGAGTACACTGAATACACACTGTCAGTGGGAAGATGAGACGGCAAGAGAAAAGACTAGTCACCCTCCCTCGTATGCCGAGGCTAAGAATACGAGGTCGCTAACGCTTCATACCCATGGCTGCATCCGGGTTAGCTTACTGGACTGCTCTTCTTCTTCATACTGTAAATACTTTTATGGTCAATGTGATCGCTTTCCGTTGATCTTGAAATAAATTTGCTGAACACTAATGAGCTAGTAATTAAAAGAACTAGCTCCAATTCCAGTGACGATTCAATTAGACAAGTATGTACACCAAATAAAATCACCAAACATGGCATGTCTATTGTCTGTCTAACCTTCATCCTTCACACTCTAGCTTCACTTTTGTGCATCTCACAAATATATTTTGTGCAATAAATACAAATCATGAACAAAGTAATGAATACAAAGAACTCGTCAGAATAGTCCCTAACAGTATTTCCACAGCGTGTAGTACAGAGCTTACAGGCTTGATAAATTAAGACTTGTACCCAAATTTTGCTAAGAAGGCTGAAGAGAGAAAGTGAGAAAGCAGGACTCTACTTTAATATAAAGAAGACAAGATCATGACAACAGCTGAGGAGGACAGTTTCGAGATAGATGGAGAGGAAATAGAGACGTAACAAGCTTTACTTTCTTGGGATCAGTAGTAGAGAGACAGGGAAAGTGCGACATGGAAATAAATAGAAGGGTCGCGATAGGAAAAGCTGCAATGAATGGTTTGAAAAAATATGGAAGGACAAACACATGAGCATAGACACGAAAAAAGATTGGTGAGGCACTGAGGGCCTTGATCATACCAACAGTAATTTATGGCAATGAGACGTGGGCAATGACTAAGAAAAGAGGAAAAAAGATCAACGCATGTGAAATGTGGATATGGAAGAAGATGCTGACAATATCATGAACAGAGAAAAGGACCAATGAATGGGTACGCATGGCGATTGGAATCGAGAAGGATGAGATGTTACAAGTTACAACAAATAGTGCTGACGTTCTTTGGACATGTTATGAGATCAGATGGATTGGAAAAGGAAATGATGTTGGCTTGTGGAGAGGAAAGGAGAAAACAAGTGCGACCAAGGAAAAGCGGATGGATGAGATACACGAAACCATTAGAATGAATTTGGCAGAACTAAGGACGTGATATCAGAAAGAAAGAAATGGAGAAGTTTCATCATGACGGTTGCTAGAGTTCAAAGAACTGACAGCACAAGGTGACAAGGCAGATTCGAACCACATTTGAGCCGCTAAATAGCAACCTTGGACAACCTTGCTTACCCATAATTGTCTGTGAGGAAGGCAACGAGAAACTACCTCACTCATCTCATTCCCCTGGTAGCGCAAGCCATAGAACCTGCCTCTGGGCAGAGAACTCATGATCATCAATTGTAAGTGAAGGAGTTGCTCAAGGTCACCACACAATTGTGCAAGGCTCGAACCTTACTCTCTGCTTTACAGGCGTAGCAAGTTAGCACACTAAACATTTTGGCTACCATCGTGCTGGATATGACGTTGTCTATGCAAAGAACTCTCATATTCAACATCAGCAAAAGCAATAATGTTGCAGTATTTACATTTAAGGAGAATATGAACTCATAATCCACCTGATTGAGCTCATCTATCAGGACTGGAATGATTCAAAGTTGTCAGGAACAGCGACAGTTAGCCGGATGAATGATTAGATGGGTTACAAACTAGTCTGGACTCCAACCCATTTGCCATCCTTTTGAAATTTTTTAGTGATTATATGTAATGTATAATTATATTGTGCTTTCTATATCAGTCATATATGGCCTGAACATTTTTAATTACTTTATAGAGTGAGATCTTTCGCCATACACACATACACATTAGAATAGATGCCAAACCATTAAGGACCCTGTGCAGGAATCATATTAGCCTAAGATTTAAATCTCTGAGATAAGCCAACATGCATAATGTTGCAATGATTTTTACAATTGATAGTTTTGATGCATTGCTAAACATACCCCTTCTGCCAAACCGATTCTCTTCATATTGTCGGCATAGAAATGGTATGAATACTTCTGATTTATTATTTGCGGCAACCATTGCGTCCAGCACGTCATACCCTAGATAAACAGAGTTTCACAGTTCTTGCTGTAATAGAGCAGTATTTAGGTAATCTCAAATTCATCAGAGCACTAAACAAATGTTGTAATTCGAGCACTAACTATAGTCGAGATAAACAAGGCCTGCGACTATATAGAATTGTTTTAGCTTGAATGAGATGAACTATAGCTGGGCTGATCATAAATGCCTCCTGGAGACAAGCATTGTTTATAATAAACAGGTCACTAGGTAAGTGTATCCAATATCCATAAGCTGAAAATGATATGGATTTAATCTAAGTTACACCAGATTCTAATGATAGCAGTTTCCACCATTAGTTAAACCTACCTATTGCAGTCTTGTTATCAAGACCTGAACCCTCAAGACCACGACCTTGAACCTCAAGACCAAGACTTTTATTCTCAAGACCAAGACTTTTAGTCTCAAGACCAAGACTTTAAACCTCAAGACCAAGATCAAGACTTTCAGTCTCAAGACCATTCAAGACTTTTGAAATCACTCTTCATACACTACATACAAAAAATGTATGTGGGTGTTTTAACAAAATACAAAACAATCGTTTCTTTCGAATAAAGCAAAACAGATTCCAACAATAATTATTTCTCAAAGTCTGTCACATGAAATACAGCCTATTTCTGTTGCATTTTATAAACACCAAATCACTCAGCATCTTTTGACCAAAATATTCTGTTTGGCCTCATAAAAATCTCACCATGAGAATAAAAACACAAGCAGAAGTGAGAAGTCGCTGGTACACAAAGATGCACAGGTCGTGTATTTAAAATCCTCCCATATTTGGTTTCCCATTATATTATAAGTTCAACGACTTTGAATTCACTAAAAATCCGGGCAAAAATAACAGGAACTACAATAAGTCTACATGTAGGCCTATCCAAAAACTAAAAGTAATTAGAAATTCATAGAACTGAAAATCACTAATGAAAATTATATATGGCGACCTGAATAATAAGTAAGTAGGCTAAGTAATGATGTATTACTGTTTTCATTGAAATATCAAGATTCAAGACAAAGACTTTTTTCTTCAAGACCAAGACTTTTGTGGGAGGTGGACTTTTGGTCTCAAGACCAAGACTTTTTGTCTCAAGACCAAGACAAAGACTTTTTAAAAAGAACTCGAGTGCACTCGAGTTCCAAGCCTTCAAGACCGAGGACAACAAGACTGACCTATTGCCTGCGTTCTAGACCACACAATTTTCAATTACCGTGGCAGCCAAAGATGACCGTAACTATGTTTCCGGAGTCCTATATAACAGTGTGCTTAGGTAATTACACCTCCCACAAACTGAATAATAGGCTAATAATATTTGCTTAACATAAAACATTAACAATATTTACCATTCAATTTATTTTTGTTTTAGCTTGCTAACTCTGTAACTTGCTGCAGTATGAGAGCATGTGTTTCAACAAATGAATATATACAGGGTGAACCAAAATAAGGTAATACCCTACGTTTTTTGCTAATATTTTCGTCAAATGTAGGAATTTTAAATAGAATTTTAGAGGTTGAAAGACAGTTCATATTACATATTACTGGCAAATTTCATCTAAATATTTCAAACATAACAAAAGTTATTCAACTTTTAGTGATGTCACCTACTGTTTTTTGATGGTGCAAATAATGTTAAACAGTTTCTTGCTATTATTGCTGCCAAAAGTAAATTGGTTGAAATTAAATTTCACATGCTGAAGGTAATTTATATTTACGCATAGAGACCAAATTTTTTTAAATATTTTAAATGCCACAAAAGTTGCAGCAGTTTTTATGAGTCCACCAACTGTATTCTTGTGATTTAAAAACATGTAACGCAACAAATTTGGCCCAAAAAGTACTGCAACTTTTGTTGTGCTTGAGATATTTCAATAAAAATTGGTCCCCGTATGTAAATGTGAGCTGTCTTTATGCCTGTGGACCATTATTAAGAAATATTTACTTTTGGTGAAAATGTTAGCAAAAAAACTGTTAAACGTTTTTAAACCATCAAAAAAGTGTGACGTCACTAAGAGTGGAATAACTTTTCTTCTGCTTGAAATAGTTTGTTGACATTTGGCAGTTATATGTAAAAGTCTGTAAAAGTTTATTTAAAAATTCCTATTTCTGACTAAAATATTAGGAAAAACGTAGGGTGGTTACTTTTTTTAATTCATCCTGTACCGGTATATAATTTGTAACATAAGCAGGTACGCTTGATTCAGCTTGTTTGTAACATTCAACAACTTAGTTATTCAGTAACTCATACCATTCCAATATCAAACGGGTCCTTAATGGAAGGTGATTGGAAGCTCCATGGTCTATTCTAGGTCTTATTAGTATTGTTAAGTACTATCATTTCATATTAGCATAGAGCAACTACCACAACAACACCAAGGGTCTGACCACAACTACTATCACAACCTTAATTTACTGCTACTACCACATATTTGGCCTACTGAAACAGCTGTTAAAACTTAAACAGCATTTTCTATCAAATTCAGTGGTCTAGAAACTGATTACATAATTATAGTTCCTAAATTAAGTAACAGTATTGTGTACTTCTACTTTATAATTCAATTACATACTTTCATCGTCTGAAATGTCTCCAGAGAAATAACACAATACTCCTGCATCATTCAAATCTTTGACCAGTTGTCTTGCTACATCTTTATATTCACATTCATATGCACAAGCTGTATACACCGACATCTGAGATGAATTACAGTTAAATCAAATGTACAAACCACCATGAACAAATGCACAAAAATGAACAGAAATAAAACTTAAAACAGCAAAGAACATAAAAATATAATTCAAAGCTCTCTAGACCTAGACAGTAGACTGTTATCAATGGTGATACAAATTTGGGCTAGGAGTCATGGATCAAAGTTCTCAGATCAAATCTTAAGTCATTGGCTCGAATTACATTGTTACCCATTTATTAATGACCACTTTCTAAAGACAAACATCAACCGCGCGGTGTTGAACAGTTGCGGTTTAGAGTCTCAAAGGAATTAAGGAAATACTTATTTTTAATCTGAATTTTCTGTGAATTAAACAGCATAAAGGATAAAATACTACAGTAGGCCTAAAGCTACACTGAATAAAGCTAGAAGCTGGATAAGGGATGAAAATTTTTATAACAAGAAGTGAGATGTAGGATGAAAATGTTGTAATTGAACTAGAAGCGGGATGTAGGATAGAAATATATTGCAGTTAAACTAGAAGCGAGATGAAGGATAAACATAATGTTGTAGTTAAACTAGAAAGATAAAAATATTACAGTTAAAAGCTGAATAAAGAACAGGAGGTGGGATGAAAATTTTGTAGTTAAACTAGAAGTAAGATGAAGGATAACAAATATGTTGTAGTTAAACTAGAAGTGATATGAAGGATAAAAATTTGTTGTAGTTAAACTAGAAGCGGCGGGGATGAAGGATGAAAATGTTTAGTAAAGTATAGAAGCTAAGGGACACCTGTCCCGCTAAAATACTGACTAAGGACGCACTACTTTAGTGGTTAGGGCCGTTTGAGGTATAGAAAGTTTGGTGGACCAAAGAGATCGTATAATGATCTCTTTGGCCTAGGCCTATACCAAGGAGGTGAAGTGTCGACGAAAAACTACTGTACACGAGGTTATTTGGCAGACTTCGAATTTAGTGAAAATAGATTATTTTTATTTTGAAAACGTAGGATTCGTGTACATAAAGTTTTTAAACACCCAGCAGACCATTAAAAGCAGCAACGCCAGCAAGTAAAGGTCTTAGCGTGTTACTTCCGTGACGTCTTCATACTAGCAGGTCGTTGAGCAGGCCAAGGACTATCAAAAGCGGCACGTTTAACTTTTCCAAAAACATATTAAAATAATTTATAAGTAATTTATTAGTAACGATTCTAATAGATTTCAAGTCATGTTGGCTTTAAAAAATAAAAATACGCACTTTATGCCTAGTATGGTGTGCCCACGGCAAAAGCGTTATAAATTTCTTACAATTGAATCAAATGCAATATAAATTGTTAATACCACTAAAACACGAATTAAATATGATGTTTAACCCCATACAATGATTTCTTGTATTGAAATAATCTATCGTCGATTTGTCGTCATAAGAAGCGCAATGCATTCGCTATGTAAACATGCCGCTTTAGGACCACCACCGCCAGAGGCGCCACTTCATGGGCGTTTTGCCATAGTCATTTCTTAGTCACACCACAGTATATATAATTACACAACGCCGCTACAGAGCGAGATTCCGGTCCTGCGTAGATAAAGTCCTTGGTCAGAGGCCTAATGATCGACTGCAACGTTATTTATTTACGCATTTCTATACTACTACTCAGAGGCGGGCCCGACTACAGCCCGAGGGAGTGTCGGAGTTTTCACGCCGAGGCGCAACAAGCAGCTGTAGCTGAAGGACTTGCTCAAGGTCCCTACGCGGTGGCTCGGATCTGAATCGAACCTGAGACCCATCGGACGCAAGGCATCAACTATCCCATTGCTCCACACACGCCCTTTGTGCTAGCCCGAGAATGCTAATCTCTGAATATCGGCAGACTAACGTGTAGTGTGGTAATTGCAAATGACCTTGTTCCTATAGGCCTAGTAGGCCCTAAACAATGCTAAATTAAAATCAACTTCATCTACCGTTTTCAAGGAATTTGGTCTATGATCTTAACATCCAAGGAAATAAATAATTTTATTTGCCACTTAACTAACATTCCTTAATTACATGTAAAGTAATTTTTTTTACCCTAATTGAGAAATTAGCGTTCGAACGCAAGCAGTGTGTTGACT
>JAQFXW010001286.1:0-15293 GCA_034693945.1 Dendrobaena attemsi | reverse complement strand
CTAATGTATAAATTTCAGAAACAGGGGGGGAACTGGTCAAATGGAATGGAAGAGTATTTATTTAGGGGGGGAAATGGAACGTCATGAGTTTTGAGCCCAGCTGCTTGGGGGGGATAGAAGCCCCTGGTTACAGCTAGTGCATACATAAATGCTTGCTTGATTGTAAATGTACAACCATGTATGTGTAGGCCTGCTCATTTATCCAAAGGCATATGACTAGCTTGCTATAGAGCAAATAACTTAAGTATGACATGTACCGAGATGTAAGTATATCTTTAAAAATTGACCTCTCCCAAAACCCCAACTCTTTCCTTAAATTGATTTTCCAGTGACGAAATAGTGTTGGAGTTTTTCCAATGTTAGGGAGTGGGAAAGGAAGAGCATTGCCTTCCGCTAGCTCTGAGGCAGCAATGCGCACGATATGTTAGAGACTTGATTCTCTTAGCCATGGACATGAGCCAATCCTCTCCATCCTCAGTGACATTATTATCTGGTATTTTATTACTTATGCAATTTCAACAACTCTCTATTACGAATGTAAACGAAAGATGTTTGCAAAGTTGTTAACCGTTTTAGAGAAATTTTCGTCCAGCTTTAGCTTTGGTCGTCCCTTTGCTCCCGTGTAGTCTGTGTAGAGTCTCTCTCCCTCAACGTACTCACACTTGTACGTCACGATGGACGTGTCCTAGATGGAAAACATTCGCGGTACACAGGAAACAACAGCTGCAGTTGGATTGAAATAAGTTTGTAAACTGTCTTATCTACGTTTCCATTTAAATTCTTAAATCTAATATTTTGATGTCAATTTATGTATTAAATGTTAGTACTCAATGCCTAATTTTATGCAGTGGGTAAAAAGATTTCCAAGATATTAATAATTGGGTCTCGACCAAGAGATGTTCGGAAACCAATGGTCTACGCAATACCAGCTGACCCTAAATAGGTTACCATATACAGTGGGTTTATGTTACGTACTTGAAAGCGACATTTGATCCTGTCTTTTAGCACTTCCAATTTCTGGTCAGCTGTTGGCTTCAGTTCGTCAATGAACTCTTTCTTCACTTCTTCATCCTTGATGCCGTCTAGAAAGGCATCATCCCGGATAAGGAACAATGCTAAGGACAAAAATCAGAAACTTACAGATTAATCAAAATATTTATATCAGATATTGACTGAAAAAGTGAAAATGCATCGACGCAATTGGTTGCAAAACGTTGGCTGCAAGACGTAATCCACCTGCTGCAAAATGTTGAGCTGCACGTAGGGTGTTTTAGGTAATACAGTCAACAGCAGCGATACAGTCAACTTTCATTATGAACTGACAATCCGTAATGAGTTCACATAAATGATGAATTATTTCTGGCCTATCCCAAATAAGTAGAGGAGCAGAGGTAAGAAACCGTTATTTCACAGATTTGAAAGTTAATAAATCAAATATGTTTATATAACATCCTGTTTGTATGACATTGTGAATGAACAAAATGGACGATCAGACTAAAATAAGCGTGATTAAAAAAAATTCAAATGCTTAAATCCTTCATGTCTTAAGTACGTCAAAGTTGAATGTCTTGCTTACCGTTTGGATTTTCAATGCGATAAGCGGCATGCACAATCTCCATTTCAGTGACGGAAAGACCGAAGACCAGTTGGTATTTGTCCCAGAGAGACTTAGGCAGATCATCCTCCATCGGAATCCAACCCACCCGCTTACTAAATTTAAACATATGTATAAACAAAGCATCTGAATGAAAGAATTGTTTACTGCACACAATAAATATCACAGCTGACTATAAAATATGTACCAGAATTTTATATTACAATGTTGGCCTATGAAATATTTTGCAATCAATTGAGAACAGTGCATCAACAACGTCTTTGGCGTTTCACTATTGAAGATCCTAAAATGGTCTGACAAATGCATTCGTATTTTGGTTATTAGTTTCTTTTTACACATGACTCAATGCACTGGGATCACCTCTGATTCTATCACGGTCAAAAAGAACAGTATTTAAACAACTGTAGAACATACCAGAGTGAGTTCTAGGGAGTAATCATAACTCAAGGGGGAGGCAATTCCATATCACCGGGCCCATCACAGAAAAGGCGGGATCAAAGAAATACCTACGAAAGGAGTTACATTAGTCCCATTGATGAGATTCACAAATTGACAAAAGCAGAATGTGATTGCAGAAGTGTTCATTTTCTTGTCTGTAGGAAGTGGAGGAGTTTCATATTAAAGAGCACACTAAATGTCATGTGGTTTACTCCAGAGCTTACCAAGATAAACAAAGACAAGTAGGGAGTTGATGATGTGTTTAGGGACCAAGTTAATACAGATATTCAAACGAAAAAATAATGTCGTATAATTCCACGTTTTGTGATTTCGTACTAAGTACTAACCAGGTCATGTTTAAAAAGTAAGGTGCGCGGTTATTTTCGTAACACCGATCAATTTCTTCCATGCAGGTTTTAAGTGTCGTTTCAGAAGTCGTTTCTTTTGGAACACCCTGTAAAAATGAACACAATTCATAAGAAACATAAAATCCATCAATAGCTGCACAAGTGCACTATATACATGCGATTCTGCATAAGATTCAAAAATAGGCTCTCATAGCAAAAATTGCCATAAATTATAGAGCGGCGGCTTCTGAACATGTATGTATCTACATGTATCTATGTTTTGTGAATATATGTTTGAATGTATGCAACTATGCATGCATGTATGTATAAACGTAACTACGCATACATGTATACAACCAGACAGTCGCTTGTAGTGTCTTATAATATGTATTAAAATTTGAAATATGTATCTGCAAATGTATGTCATTTGTTTGATCCCCGTCAATCGTCCTAGCCATTATTTGCCTGTTCCCCTCTATTACCCTCGTCACTGCATGCCTGACCTACCTGTAGGGGTCAGCCTCTACACATTTATGTATGTATGCATGTCCGCACATATAATTATGCCTGTATTATTTATTTATTTATTTACTTAATAAATTTGTAACATATGCAAAATCACACTGACATGTAAAGATATGAGACACGGAAATATATATATTACATACATAGTTACGTACATGTAAGCATTTATGTATCTATGTAATATATCAAATCTATGCATGTGTACTGTGTAAATACGTATACATGCATGATACGCGTATACTTATATATGTGTGACTGCACGTATGGATGACTATATATTAAAACACAATACATTTACTACGATGGCGTATGCACATAATCATGTATACAAGTACGCATGCATTATGCAACTATGCATTGTATTATGCATGTATGTGTGCACTTATAGAGCGCCTTTTCAGAACTCCTCATACGCGCTTATTGATGCTACCCAAACTGTTTCTAGGTAAAGGCTGTGATATTCTTTGAAGTCTGGACGCCATTTCCAGCTCATGGTTGCATCTGACATGGCATGCATTAATGTTTCTGCGGCCTGAGGTAATCTTGAGCTAGATTAACTGGAGAAAGACATTTAGTGGCTTGCTATTGGATGAGCAAAAGCAAGCGAGAAAGTTAGAAGAATTTGAAGATAAGGAGAAGGGCAACTAAAACCATGCAAGTATACATGCTTAGGTGCTAATGGTTGTTATATATTATATAATAATATATATATATATTACATGCACACTGGTATACATACATGAATATGAATGTAAGCATATGAACGTATACATATGTTATACATACATACATATCACACATAGGACATACATATCTACATATAGTTTTTTATTTATATTATATATATTACATAAATATAGCCATACAAAGGCGTACATACATACTATCACAGTATCACATACATACTAACATAAATACATGCATAGGCAGTTAGGCACTATACGTACGACATATGAGACGCCAAATAAATGGACAACTTTTGAAATACCAAACAAAGGAACCATCGATTAAGCAGCTAAGCATAAACAAATGCCACCGGTGGTAATTGGTAATTACACCAAAAATACACTTGTGTGTATGTGGATATCGAATGCCTCATTGAGTTAGCCCACATTCTTCTAATAATTAAATTAGGCCTAATTGCCTACCTTATTTTGAGTATTTTTATGCTGGCATGTGAGTTCTCACATCACTGTTAGATATTACCTACATTGTGTAAACTGGATTCTTGCAGCTAGTCGACCTCAGTGCTTTACTCAGTTCAACTGTTGCTCAAGCACACGATAAATGCTCATTTGTCACATATAAATAACTTTTTTCATAGAATTCATTCTCACATTTAATTTGCCTGTCAAAATGTGATACATGTGCATATACAATACATACAGAGGTTAACTGACATGGTATGTATTTCCATACTATAATAGACCACATACTTTTGGGAATAATCATGGTTATTTTTGGCAGGTAAACAAAACATAGTTTAGTGAAGCGATCGATTAAAACGATTCTTACCCATCTTAGGTCACAGTCGATTAAATGTAGCTTCCTCTGTTCACACCACGCGCGCAGGTCTGCGAACACCTTCAACAAGAAATCAATCCTAATTGTTCCTCTTCTATACATGGAGCGCGATAGTGTAGTGGTGAAGGTCGCCGCCTTGCAACCGAAGGGTTGCGGGTTCGAATCCCACCCGCCGCGTAAGGACCTTGAGCAAGTCCTTCACTCACAATTGCTCGTGGCGCTTCGGCGTGTAAACTCCGACACACCTACGGGCTGTATCAGGACAGCCTCTGAGTAGTTGGAGACTTGAAGGGGCGGTATAGAAATGTGTGAATAAATAAATAAATAAATAAAAATGGAGACATCATGGTGCAGTGGTAAGGCCATTGCCTTGTGGCTGGAGGGTCACACGTACGAATCCCACCTCAAGCTGTTGCGTAGGGACCTTGAGCAAGTCCTTAACTCGCAATTGCTCTGCAGTCTAATTGTGCTTGCGCCATGAGGACATGCTTGCATTTCTGAACTCTGTATCAAATTACAGTCTTGTATAACTCTCAACTGCATTGGAGAATAGAATAAGAATGACTTAATGACTAAATGAGATGCCACATAATGACTGAATTAATGACTAAATCCCGCATGCAATTATGCATAAAATGAAATAATTATGGAGTATTTGTACAATGACACATTGCTACTAATTCTAGATTTGCATAACTATAAGTCATATTGAAGTAACTTGGAGAACTTAGGCAACAGCCTCCGAGTAGTAAATGGACTTGAAGGGGCGGTATCGAAATATGTTAATTAATAAATAAATAAATAAACAGCATACAGCATTCATGGAGACTGGAAGTTTGGGAAAGTTGGCTTAAAGTATTCCAAACATATGCAATGTATAATGACAACATATCAAGTGAAGTGGTATTTTAACAAGGCAAATACTTGTTTTGAGGTTTTTCAATATTCATCAGAACTACTGTGTAAACAAACACTGGTGTGAGTAGTGCAATGTCTACAAATCCAACCATCTACTTACCATTAAAAAATAACAGTGTTGGACTACAAGGCATTTGTATAATATCATGAGCATCCAAGAAGCAATTAAATCTGCATTAGACAATGTGAGCTAGGCATAAAAGACAGCTGGACTCTGATTCTATCGACACGACTTGATCCTGAGACCCTCGATAATATCCATTTGATCTATTGCTGGTTTTGTTGGTTATGTAAGGAAAAGAAGCTAGACTAGTCTTATTAACAGACTCATTATAATGGAAGAATAGCCCAGATAAATGGCTAGAAGAGGGCAAAACTTCATAAGATATGCTTCCCTTTTTTGCTGGGCTAGCATGCGTTTGTGTGTATGTATGTGTGGGCCATCATTGGCGACTCTTCCAGCAGTGCATTGTTCTAATTTTTCCCGTAATTAGGCATCACATAGAATAGCACAGAGAGTGTCTCTAATTTACATTACATGACAATCATTAACACATCACAATGTTGTAGGCTTTCTGATTAAATATTGCGTTGTACTTGTAAATTTTCATGAGAAATAAACGATAAATAAGCAAGATGCACTGACTTGCTTGATGAGGATTTCTCTTTCCTGATGAAAGTCCTTGAAGGTCGATGAGACGAAGATTCTGACCGTCTTCCATCCCGGCCGATCATCGATCCCTGGCTCCGTTCTCTGGTCGTTGATCTTCACGCTGTCCCACACATCGCCGACGTTAATGCTCTTACGACGATCATCGGCGGTTGCCATGGTAGTGACGAGCAGGTAAAAACCGTTTCGAAGACGTTCTTGGAACTGCTAAGCACCCCTCTACAAAATGTAAAGTCAACATTTCTTTTAATGATCTGCTTAGTGCTTGCTTACCAGATGGCATGAAATGAATTATTAATTCCTTCTAATCCAGATTCTAAAATCAACCAATTCTGTTACTGTAATAAAACAATCTCCTGTTTTATTTGCCGCATTATTCATTTGTCAATTTCAGAGGCTATTCATTCATTCATCGTCCTATCACAGCTGCAGCTGTCATCTCCTACTGTGTCTATTATGCAGTCACATTAGAGTTACGCGTTTGCTGACATCCTGTTACAATAGCCTAGTTAAATCCCACATTAGTGCAACTTCTAAAAACGCAAAATGCAAAGCATCTCAATTAAGATTTTGCCAACGTTATATCATATACCGGTACAGCCTTCGTGAAGCCTGCATGAGTGTAACTTTTAAAAATGGAAAAAGCAAAGTGTCTGAAATACTCTGAGTGAGCACTGCTCACTTTCTTGACAGACTTCAAACCGTAGGCACTTGAACTATCAAGTAAAATGCCAAGTTAAATTGAAATCGTGTGTAGTTGACTTGAGCTAATCTCTCAGCAGTCTACTGCATGCTCTAGACAAGTCAACTGCACAATCAACAATGTCAATTGCACACTTTATATCCGAAAGCACATTATGTCCAGCCAACAGGCACAATCAAGTGTACCTCCCCTCGATACAAAGACCCTCCTGATTTCACACAGTGGGTTTACAGCGGTTTAATCTTCTTCTTTCGCTTTCGTCAAGCATTTCTACACTGACCATGAGGTCTCTATCTTGAGTTTTCTTAGTTCTATTTGCCAGGTGGTGACCAGTACTCTCCTGGAAGGGTAAGGAAGGAAGGCCTATTTAATGGTCTCTTTCGCCCTTAGATGTCATCCTGTGTAGGCCAGCACTCTCAAGATTCATGGTGAGCCTGTCAACCACACATAGCACCCTAGTTGGTCAAAGCCTTCTCCACTGATTGCCTAGCCTAACCAGGCAATCTCTACTTGTCTGTTAACCCTCTCACCATGATGAGGCGCAGGTTGGACATTGGAGAGCGGTCTAATAGAACAAGACAACGCTTTTCAACAAGGAGGGTGAACCCTTTGATGCCATAGTGGCACTGCTCAGGTGGTTACCATCATTGGCAAGTTCAAAAAGAGCGAAGCATATTTTTAAGGTTGACCCTCTTCCAGCCACTAATCTCTACTGTTCTCCCATTATAATAAGTATGTTATTTTTCATGACTTTTCGTTTTTGCTTGATTACAGTACTGTCTTCCATCATTGATCTTCCCATTCTGGTCATATTTTAATTTACAATTTAAGTGGACGATTCTCTTTTGTCAACAAGACCACGTATCATAAACGAGTAAATGAGTGAACGATTGATCTACTGACTGGTTGCCTGACTGATTTCGGTGTTCATTTTCTTTACATAATACCATGTATGGCAGGTTCAGAGGATGCAATGATTAAAATTACTTATTGACTTATTGACTGACTGACAGACTGAATGCCTTACAGAATGAAGCAATTTAGTAATAGGCCTACATGACTTATTCATTGGTACCCAGTTGAATTATGCCTACTTATATAAACGGTCACAGTGCCACCACACACATAATAACATTACTTAAGGCATTTTATCACTCGACCCATGCAAAATAATTATTGTAAGTCTTACATCGTCAAAAGGTGTTACATTTTGTCAATGCCATGAGCGAGTAGGATGCTTGCATTTGACTGATCGGGATCAGAACAAAAAAAGAGGTTTCAACAAAGCCAAGGGCTGCATGAACCGCACATTGTACAGAGCAGGCTGCACCATTGCAGACAAAAAACACAACACACCGCCATGATAAATAAATTATCATCGATACAAGGCACTAATGACTATTATTACGAAACCCACGTTCTTACATGGTTCTTCAAATACACAACGTGTCTTCACTCTTGGACTATTAAAGAATCCGAAAAATTACCTGCACATGGGTTGATTAATCTGAGAAGGTATGAATATTTGATGCAATCCCCAAATATTTATCTTTAGGATCTAGCTCCAGAGACCGCTCAACCTAACCGGCAGTCTGGGCAGTGCTCGCCTAGCGTTGGCGGGCCTGCGCTTCTGCGAGCAGTCAGAGCGTAGGCTGAAGAACTACTGTATGGAAGACCGTTGCTCTCATTTTATACTGACTATTATAGGCCTAAGTAGGCATACGGTGCCAATCAAAGGATTGAGACTTTTACGTGTAAAATAAACGTAGAAGTCTCAAGCCTGGATAAGGAAGAAGGCGACGCGAATCATCTTCATTGTGTCAGTGCGTCGTTAAACTGCATAGGCCTACTATCGTTGTCAATGATTTCTGTAAAATTTACAAAAAGTACAAAAATAGGCCTCTATGCACTGTATTGCCGTGGTTGGACTGGGAGCGCCTCTGAGTACGTTATTGAAGGGTGAATGAATAAACGTCGAGTCGATGTGTCTTCAATAGAGTAAATTAATTAGTCTCAGCTTGGTGCAATAATGCTAGGCCTGTCATAGGTTGAACCATCCCAGCCAACGACCTTTTGATCTCAAGTTCTCAACGCTGGTCGATGGATAGTCTATTATATTAGGCCAGCTGTAGGTCCTAGTCCTACTTCAAAGTAGCATTAGGCTACCTTTACCTTTATGATTATCGAAGGTCTTTTATGATTATCGAAGGTCTAGAGACTCTAGACTAAGCCTAAGTAAATGACTGCTTCGCATAATAATAGTTATGATGATCGATGAACGCTTCCATTCCATTGATCCCACTATAGACTGTAGGCATAAGTTTATAGTGCATTGGCCCTACTTGCATAGGGCTTACAGTCATGCCTGAAGCTTAATTAAGTATGCCTATGCGCGAGAAGACTTGAGAAGGTAGGCCTACCGTTACTCTATGCCGTATGCCTATGCTTTAGGGATTGTCATAAAATCCGTTATAATCAAGGTCACGCACACTCCGTTTCAATCAGGCCCTTACTCCACAGGCGCTGTGGAAATCGAACTCGGACCACCACGGAATTTCCATTGGAGTTTGGATTACTTCTGTACGTGATTCTGCCCCGCGCTCGTCAATTAGCTGGTGCCCTGCGATTGGCTTTCGAGTTGCCCGTTTCTAAATGTTCGCCGGTCTATCTCGACGTTTGGCTTCTTTTTGATCTACGGCTGTTTGAAAAAGTTGATTTAGATAAACCACGTTTTCCGAAAAGTCCTTTGAATAGCCTACCGTTCAGATTTTCTTTTTCGGGCACAGCTAGGTGCACGGATTTCCCCGCAATCAAGTTTCCAGAAAGTGGGGACTTCCCATGACCTGAGGCCTACGCTCAAGCATCATGTCTTTGTTAGGAAATAATTTAGGAGGCAGCAGCCTCACCCACGACCAGGTGGCGTCTACCTCCATTCAACGTTTTTGCAGTCTGATTTATTCTTAGACTGTGTTTCATAATTGGAACTATGAAGTTCTAAAGATTCATCATCTTGGTTGACTTAAAGACGTTGAATCTATAAAAGGATAATCAATAATTCAAGAATCAAAATTTATATTTTTTAGCTTGTTTTCTTTCTAACTAAGAAGACAACAAATAAAATGCTTAATTTTGATATGAATTTTTGCATTGCGGGGCAACTTCGGTTGAGGCTCTTCACAAAGAGCTCATCTCCTAATTGGATTGAAGTACAGTAGTACTGTGAATGGTAGAAATCAAATATGGTCACCCTTCCTAGAGCATATGTACTGTATTAAATTCTAATAAAATTGCAACTAAATGAACTTCTCACTAAACCTATCACAAAGCATTCACTTTTGAACTCATTATAGAACATTAAACCATGTGCACAAATTATTACACCTAGAACTCCAAGGCGAATGATACAATAGAAGTATTAAGTATATACCCAGACTCCCCGAGACCATGCATAATATGTCTCAATGCTAAAAGTGTCAGATTCTTAAGACTGTATTCTACAGCTAAACAAAACAAAGATAGAATAGTTCTGAATCACTAGTGTGTGGCCAACTTTGAACTTTGGCAATTCGCAATTTGGCATACCGGTATATACCAGACGTTTGAAATATGACTGACTATAATGTATGTATAATATATCAATGTATGTATAATATATCAACACCATGACTTGATTCTATAAATATAGTTCGAAGGCTGTTGCAAAATTAGGCAAATCAACACTATGTACAAGCAAAACATAAAATACACAGAAATGTCGACTGCATACTTGACAATGACAACTTTGTAATAGGCTACACCAAAACAAACGAGTCCCTCAATACAGAAAGATGTTCTAGTACAAAAGCTCTAAAATCACTCAATGCATAATATGACCTAACAAAATCTGCCAGTAAAAACACCAAACACTATCAAAACATGATTCCATAAAAAACTAACTGCATAAAATTAATAAATAAAACACCATTATCAATTATATTAATTACATAATTTTGTTAAAAATTCCACAGAATAAAAATCCAATTCATGAGTTTATACAAATTAAATTCCAAATGCGTCTTGGTGAAACCAAAACGATGTTATAAAAATATGATTGTTATTCTTTGAATCATTCAGCAGTACAACATTAAATGTTAACAAGTAATTCAGTAACACAGCATTGAAAATTGACAACACCTGCTGAACAGCATAAAAACCAATACAAGACACTGATATACAAAAAGTAAAGGCAAAAAGCACTACATGTGAAAAAGTCCAATAAGATAGTTAAACAAACACCAGTCTACCACAATCGCAGAGCTGATGAAACTGTTGAGGAAGTGATAACGATACTTGAAACTTTAAAAGATCTCATAGCTAAAGTCATTGAAAATATTATATAAAAGAACACAATTAACCATTTACTGCCATCTAAAAATGGAGTATATAAGAAAATGATCTATAATGTTATACAAATTAGAGCAAGAATTATAGATTTTTGTAGAATTTAGAAAATACTGTACCTCAAAGATGATATTTTAAGTAAAATTCGTATAAAGCACACTCGGTTTGCAAACTTTGAAAACTAATACTCGGTATTTCTGAACCCTTTAACAACCAGCTTGTACTACAAGTGACTGGGAAATCAAAGCAGCTGGCCGTTAAATGTTAATCCATTATAATCAAATTAAAATTTTATAACTGCTCAAACCAGTTTTGAAAGTCTTCAATTTCATATTCATACCTCAATTTATACTAAATGCGATCAGTTGAAAAACTTACAATGTCCTATTTCCAAGAAATACTGCACCAGATTGCTACTTGGATTCCAGTAAAACGCCAACTTTCCTGTACTGATAGATTCATTAAAATATCAAAGGACTTTATTTCGACAATTAAATTCCACATGTGGCTACATCCCTTTTTATATTATACAGCTGCTTCCAGCATCACATATGTTGCATTCACAATATCTTAGTTGTAAACATAACAGATTTACATCTCTAGCCTCTATATAATAGCTCATCCAGAGGTGCTACCAGCAGAGGTGTAAACAGAAGCAAGCAATTGGCCCATTGTTCAGGCGTAAAGTCAAACTCAACTTGTATTCATTTGGAAGACAGGTTTGTTTGTAACATTGACGACTTTGACGTCATTTAAAAAAATGATCCAACATTATATAATGCATTTTACTACAGAAAAAAGGTAGCATGTGGATGCGAGTATGGCCTTTTCCTCCCATCACAGACTTCACAAGTATGCAACAGGTTGCAGTTGAACTATGCTCACAGAAACCAAGCCATAAAGCATAGGCAGATATGAGAATTACTTGGTTCCTTTTACTTCCCTCCTTTTTCTCTTTTTGTTAAGAATAAAGTAACTCCTTACACAACTGACCACTACAACATTAATAAGCAGATGCACAAAAAACGTCAATACAACCAACCAACTTTAGGCTAGATAAGTCAATTGATATCAAGACGGTGCAAACAGGCGACATAACTACATTAATTTCTTCACAATTGAGAAATACGACAGCAAAGCAAGACGTCAACAGATCTTACTCCAACGTATGACCCTGCTTCTTACCGATGGTCTCATACTTTCCTTCTTTCAGCGCCTTTCGGTACTTCTCGGTCATCGCATGCCCCCGGCCAAAGACTCGCATCGCAACGTCGTAGGCTTTGCGAAAATATGTGTACGCATCGTTGTAATCCTTTGCGTCCTCATAGACAATTGCCGTGTTGAAGCAGAGGCGGCACATGAGATGGTGATCCTCTCCGAAGATCTGGCAGCAACGCTCACGAGTGCTCTTGTATATCTGAAATTAAATACATGCATTCAAAACGAACTCAACTTTGGTCCTTCTTCAGTGGTAGGCAAAAAAGTCTAATACATTTTATATAAAACTCTCTGAGCTTTGTTCATTGTCATCAGAGGCATTGCATTATACGTATGTCTTTGACTTTGCAAGGTCTCGAAAAAGACATAACGATCTATGGAGTTGCAGTGTCCAGAAAGCGGCAAGGCAAGCTTCACAATTAATGTGGCTTTCACAGCTTCAAGCGCCTTTGAGTAGATTCTTGAAGGGGTGCTATATATATGATTAGAATGAATGAATAAATTTAAAATCCTTCAAAAAGAATAATCTACAAAAAATATATAGATGTAAATATATACATATTACACTTTAGGTAACCAAACTTTGAAAAGTACTAGTGCCATCTAGAAAATCTGAGACACGTTTCTTGGAAGAACGTTAACCATAAGAATCTAAGACACACACAAATTTCAGCATCTCGAACGTTAAACACGTCATTCATGCGAGGTACCCACTGCTGCTTGTACAACGTTTCAGCTATTTTACCTATTTATTCCGAATTATTCAAGATAGAATTATGCTGTTGATGTAAGCAAGATAACTGACTTCTAGCTGTTTTTCTTTGTCTCCTCGATTCAACGTTGCCATTGTCAGCTGAGCCTCCAATTCATGGCCAAAGTCTTTGATCTGAATAACATCGTACAAAACTTTACAGTATGCAGTGCTGCATGTTAGCTTCTCTACAACTTCCTGTTGATATTTGAGTTAGTTTAAAAAATTAAAAATTGTCACCTGTTTCGAAAACAAACGTTTACATATATGGCCCAAAAGTTGTTACCCCGATTTGCAGAACGTAAATTCCATCGTGCTAGTCATACTTGAAAACTAAGCAGTCGTGTTAAATTCAGAAAAAACAATGACCTATACGCAGCAGACTGTATTGTATCAGGACTTTTATTAGATGCATGTTACAGAGGAAGTCTACTCAGGAGAGATTCCGGCATGAGGACTCTGACGAAAGAGAAAAAGACTGTCTGTGCAGCACGAAGAGAGGCCGAGAAGAACTGCAGGAGGGACACCATTCCACTGGAAAGGGACAAAAGCCAAAGACTGGGGTTAAATTTACCCGAGCACAAGGCATAAGAAGATCAGACCGAGTGGGAGCTGTGGGTGGAGAGAGGTCTTCAGAGGCCTAGACGTAAGATGAAAAAGATAGTTACCACATAAGATGAAAAAGATAGTTAGGAGAGCAAGCAGAGAAGGCGTGGTAGATGTTTACCAACCTCTCGATATATTTTGATGGCCTCATCCACTTCTTTTAATCCTAGTTCTGTCATTTCCTTCTTCGTTGACTTTCTGCTGAAGAGTCTCGACAGACCGGATAAGGACGTAGGAAACGCTTCCAACCGGCTTGCTATTCCACCACGAGCGTAGGCCTTCTTGATCAGCTGGAGAGCAAGGTACTTCTAGAATATTGAATGAAACTGACATTCACTATCTGTTCATGTTTAAGGCCAGAATTTGCAAATGCATTTCAGCAGCATTTCAAGTCATTATTCAACGTCTGGCTAACATACATACCAACAAACATACATAGCACTTAAAATTTGTATAACCACACATTACATATTCCTGCTAAGAGAACAGCTGGAGGTACCAAATTTGGGATGTATTTGATCTTGCAAATCCTGTTTGGGCTGGGACTACCAATGATCCACAAGATGTGTCAATGGGGTTCTTCTTTAAATACACCAGTGAAGATGTCACAAGTGATGAAGGTGTTTGGTCATGAGATGTTTATTAAAGTGTTTCAATTAAACGTTTCCAAATCTTTTTAGACCATCATTATCAACCACAGTGATATGACTAACAAGCTCCATGCCTGTTTAGTCCACAGACTACAGTGACAAAAGCCTCTACCTGTCACCAGTCGGCTACGTCACAGCGCATCAGTCGAATTCTCCCCAACATCTACCAGCGTAATACAGATAAAGAATGGGAAGTCACCTTGAACTTCTTGTCTTTCTGTTCCCATCCGTTGTTTTTGATGATCTGAATGGCGTTCTCGTGCAATTGCATGATCTCCTCTAGCTCCGGAATTTGACTTGCATTCTGAGTAGGAGGTAACAACTAACAACGCAAATTTGTCAAAGCGAACAGTGCATGCATCCCAGTGCCTGCATATCTTACTTACATTGATGTAATTAATTCTGAGCAATTGTTCTATCAAAACATGCTGGATATTAAAATCACTAAGCAATTCAGACCAGTACTTTTCATAGATTTTTGACGGTGCTACACATATATCTGTAGAGAACCAGTACAAAGATGCAAGATGTTCTAATGTTTCCTCTTGATAGGTAGTAATAGTCAGTGTTTTCATAGATTTTTGACGGTGCTACACATATATCTGTGAAGAACCAGTACAAAGATGCAAGATGTTCTAATGTTTCCTCTTGATAGGTAGTTCTAATCAGTGGGTCTAAGGACCTTTCTGGACTTTCCATTTGTTGCTCGAAATTCTTGTCATGCATATGATGATATTTATTGAAACTGACAACAATAAACTGATTGAATTGAATTGAAAAAAAAGACATGATGCTCCTGTTAACCCTTTGACTGGCAACGCGCGCTTTCATATGCAGTTGTATTGCAAGCGCGCTATAAAGCGTCAATGCATCCAATGAAAGTATTTATTTACTACTGTTTCGAACTCTCGTTTTGCAACGAGATATCACGAGATTGCAAGGTCAAGG
>JAQFXW010001285.1:0-15295 GCA_034693945.1 Dendrobaena attemsi | reverse complement strand
CTCAAATTTGAATGTGCATAACTTTGGACTCTGTTGATAGAATTTGATAAAGTTTTCAGGACACGTTGATAATTTATTCCTCTTTCACGCTCTAGAATTGCATAGAGTTGTATTGCAAATTAACAAAAATATCGCAAAAACAAAAAGGGTGTCACTTGTTTAGGGACACCGTGTATAACAAGAATTGTTCCTAGTGAAACAATCTTTTTTGCTAAATCTATTTGAACGTTCTCCTGTTTCTATGTGTCAGTGTTTTTGTTCTCAATGTAAATCAACTCGAAACTGACATATTATTGGCTGCCAGAGGTAGTTTGTCTGTTTAACAGATTGACCTCATGAACGCTGACCAGAGTACGGCTTGGTTTATGTGAATTGTTGGCTGAGAAGTTGTGCAGTATATACAATGGCGCAATAGAAGTTATCAATTAAAACGATGCATTATGTAAACAACGAATTTTTAAAGAACAATACTATTAATTATACCCAGGTGAATAGCATTGTGCAATAAAAGATAAGAGGCGTAGAGCGACATATGATAATGACATTCTTATACGAGCCCTTGTGCCCAGCGTTCAAATAATGGAACATAGGCTTACATAACATTTGTAAAAATTCCAGGGAAAAGTATATTATACAAACTTATTAAAATTATCATGTAATATGAGAACTACAGATAAGTTTGAAGTAAATTTTGACCATTTTGTCATAATTTATCGAAACATTTGACAACCGTAGGCCTATATCTTAAAACCTGGGTATAAAAATATAGAAATATTAGTCATAACAAATTACTAATTTTTAGCTAGATGCTGATGGGAAAACAATTTATAGTGGAGGGTGATAATTTATATTCACTGAAATATGCTAAATTGAAAGTAAATAAATAATTTTCAAAATGTTCTTATACTCTAATGGAACGCTGGTTTAAAGTCGCATTCCAATTTCTTTTTTAAAGACACACAATACAAGACACAGATATACGCATACATGTGGACGGTCATAAAAAAAGAGATTTACAATAAAGGGTGATAATTCATATTCACTGAAATATGCTAAAGTGAACGTAAACAAACTGTTTTCAAAATGTTCCTATAATGGAACGCTGGGTAAAACGGTTTAAAGTCGCATTCCAATTTCTTTTTAAAGCCACACAGCACCTAGACAGATAACATAGGCAAACTACGCATACATGTGGACGATCATAAAAAAAACCTGCCTGCGTGTCCTCATTAAGCGAGTTCACAGTATATACGACGTCTGGTGTTTTTATGTTAGGAAAGAAAGCTTATTTCGTCGAAGCTCTATCAGTCGAGGCTAATGGTGGTAATGCACCGATGAAGAATGCAACAAAGAAGATCTGCGATGACAAGTGCATTGCAGACCAATACTGTGGCAATTATGAATTTAACGACAACACTCACGAGTGTACTGTGCGCTGGGGCCTGAAGGAAGCGCTCAAGATCGCTGAAGCGGGCGTCGTTGCAAGGACTCCTATACGTTGCAATCCATCATTAGGTTAGTAGTTGCATTGAATCTCATCCAATCAATTGAGTATCTCTAGTGCTGCTATTGTAGTTGACAACAAGAGAGACTATGCATGGTCTCTATCACGAATTGTAATTGTAACTCTGAATTTCTATATCTTGAAATAGTTATATCGCTGTGAAGGGAAAGTGGTGTAGTTTCAGTAACGTACGTGTAGCCTACCGTAATATTTACGGTTGAGATATTGAAATATTAGAGTATAAGGTATATACTTATGTGCATTACTTACGTGTAAAACTTATAAATATGTGCATTTACAAATTCATACATTCCGCTTAACATGCTATTTCGTTGTACAGTGGTGCACACAGCAATCATTAAGTTTACTTTGAGAGTAATAGAAAATTTTCTCATCAAGGGTAAGAAATCTATGACATAATAATTTATTATTAGGGGGTTTGTGTATGTTTTAGACAGTTTGACATCTGTTGCTGATAGAGTGGAGTGAGGGGTCAAAGTGGCCTTAAATATGTTGACATAGTTAATGGACGGCCCCTCATGGCAGATAAAAGTGATTAATCTCCGGTGTGAGTGAATGACAACTATTAGGGGGAGATTGAGAACACAAAAGGGATTAAGAGTATTTAAGTTGATGATAATAATAACTTTTGTACCTAAGCTAAATGCTAACAGCCATGCACAATTGCACGTCATTATGGGTGAAGATATAATTACGTATGAATAATTATTCTCGGGCTAACAGCTTAAATTTCTTTACATAGGTCTATATGTATGTGCAACTTGTGCATGTAAAAATAGCGACCGTTCATAGCCTATATACATTTTCGGACACAAATTTCTGATTTATTATTATTTTAGTAAAATAATTTGACACTTCAACGACCTTGCTTGGCATGAACTTATGCAGTGATTAGGTCAACAGCTGTAGTGAAATATGAATTTAAGAAATTGCATATAGCACATCTACATATGGTCTATTGTATGTCGTGTTATTTTGTTGAATTGTACCAGACACACCAGTACACGGAGACGACGAAGGTACCTTCAAGCCAAATTGCTGATTTTCATTAAAGTAAATCTGCTTATGAATCTGGCTTCATCGTTGAGTTATTTACATCGGGTTGTTTCGTTATTTCACATTATAATCTCAATTTCGAGCGCTGTTCTGTGGTCAACTGTTATAGCAATTTTCAATTTAACTTATTTTTATAAAGGAAATTATCCACGATTACACTGAATAGACCCAAATTATGAAGGAAATTTGTATTTCTTAAGAGATAACACTCTTTTATTTTTAAGAATACAACGCCAACAGATAATAATTGCTCGATTTTATTGGACAACATGACCACGAGTAAAGTTTGTGTAAGCATTAAGACTAACCTCTGATCAATTTTATTTATATCAATAATTCAATTTGCTCTTGTGAAGTGTGGTGGTGTAGTGGTTAATGTCGCCGCCTCGATTCCACGTCGAGCAGCCGCGTAAGCACCTTGAGCAAGTCCTTCTCCTACAGTTGTTCTGGAATGAGTGGGGAGAGAGAAATTGATAACACACTGGATCGAAGAGCTTACGAACCGAGTTTTCTTCAGACAAGACCCCTTCAGAATGACCAATCAATTCTTCATTCGCTAGACTGAGTTATATATACAAAGATGTAGAATGTGCAGGAGCGATAAGTTAAATTCAATTTGCCCTGTAATTAGGGGCCTACACGTATCTTTCGTTCATATGGCTACTGTGTATGTAACCATTATGCGGTGTGACATTGTGAATCTTAAAAAACGAAAATATAATATATTTTTATTATCAACTCAGTAATTCAAATTGAGCTAGGAAAACTTAAGTTAACTTCAAGATTTGTTTTATTGCTACGAATAGTCAACTCACAATTCAATTTGTCCTACAAAGAATCAATCCAGCACGAATTTATTCCCCACTCGATTTGAGCAAAGTAATAATATTAAAACTCTTGTGGCAATTAGCAAAATCATTCTATCGCACACTCTGTTTCTAAATCGTTTGCAGGATAAGGATTCTGATCTTCTGCCTCTTTTTAAACGTAATAGATTCCGGATTAGTAACGATCGTAATCGTTATTCTGATGTTTGGTGTCATCGGAGCGGGTGGCGGAGGGTTCGCCTACTACCAACTGGTGTAAGTCTAATCAATACTAGAGTTATCTATTCAAGCCAAGCATATTTGTTCTCCTCCTCTTTGTGTCTCATGTCCCGAACCTTTAAAAGCTTGGCTGCTCTGCTCCATAGATATTATGCTGTTGCTTGTAGCTATGCGGTCGATGTCACTGCGGTTCTGGCTATTCTCGTCCTGTCTTCGTTACACTGACGCTCATAATTATTTATTATACTCACAGCGAACAGTTCATGTAATTCTACTATCCTTCATACATCTGCAGTGTATGTGGGGCGGCCACATGAGAAAGGCGCTCTTTCGTTAAGAACCGATTAATATATCGGTCAATCGTGTATATTGAAGCCAATATTAAATGTTTAGGCCTGCAAGTACATTCAAGTATAGACACACTGGCACTAAAAGGTGATCCAGAAGGGATAATTGTGTCACTGAACAAAGGCACCTATAAATGCTTTACATATTATGTAGGCTATCGCAAGTGGGAATGCAGACGTAGCCTACATGTAACCTCCTAGTTTGAGGCCCAAGCTGAGTTGCAAGGCTAGGTCCATTCACACGTATCTGACATAATGAAACTTGGCCCATTGCAGTCACTTGAACAGAAAACAGTTTCATTGCTCAAATTGGTATCAAGACATTTAATCAAAGGACGATTCATCAAAGGACGATTTATCAAAGGACGATTCATCAAGGACTGTTCATCAAGCACGTTTCATCTATGGGCGATTCATTAAACGGACGTTTCATCAAAGGACGATTCATCAAACAGAAATGTTTAGCTGCCCTATTGCGCTCATGAAGAGCCTGAAAAAATAAATGAACAAAAGCAATTTTCCCGCTGCCAACCTTATCCAGTATATACACGGTGTCCTAATTGAAGTGACACCAATTTTGTTTTTGCGATATATTTGCTAATTCTAAATAAAACTCTATAAGATTCTAGAGCGTGAAAGAGAAATAAATTGTCAATGTTTTCTGAAAATTGTATCAAATTCTATCAGAGTCCGAAGTTATGCTCATTCAAATTTTGGTAAAGAAAATTTGAAGTTTCCAACATGTAGAAGGTAGGAAATTATTGCTGGAAACCGCATACCTTACTCTCTAACACTAATGAATAGGACATCACATTTTTCGTCATCCGTGCAAGGGGACAATAATAAGAATGGTTTGGGTTTGATAAAAGAATTCAGACAAGAAAAACATTACAGATAAAAAAATGATAGGTTGTAGCTAGACGTTGAAGTTCAAATGAGGAAAAAGACAAGATGCGGCCAATCGTTTGCTTCGCACTCGTTCAAATTTCTCGAAATCCGTAATGGTCCCAGTCGGAATATCAAGTCTTGGCAGCACTCAAATTATCCTTAGCGATCAAAGGGTCAACATTAACGGTGCGTACTATCGTGACGTTTTGCTCGGTGAGCACATGCTGCCTACTATTAAAGAATTGTCGAGCAGCGAATTTCTCTTACTCCAGCACTGAATCCAGCAGGACAGTGCTCTAGCTGCTCAGTGCTCAGCGAGCCAGATAAACTGTTGATCTGCTTTCAAGATAAATTCCAGAGTTTCTTTCACCACCTCTTCCCTCCCCAATAGCCCCGATCTCAATCCACTGGACCACAAGATCTGGAGTGTCTTTGAAGAACGTGTTTTCAAATTCACATACCGCGGCATAGGCTTACGTGACGTTGACAACCTCAAACAGCGAATTGTGGAAGAGTGGAATCATTTTGATCAAGGAATTGTTGACAATGCGATCAATGACTGGCGAAAGCGCCTTAGAACATGCAATAGAGCTAATGGTGGGCATTCTGAACATCAGCTTTGAAGAACAACAATTGACTCAAATTGTTAATTTCCTATCTTTTACATGTTTGAAACTTCAATTTTTTTGCTCAAATTTAAATGTGAATAACTTCAGACTCTGTTGATAGAATTTGACAAAAGTTTCAGGAAACATTCCTAATTTATCCCTCTTTCACGTTCTGAAATTGTATATAGTGTTCTTTAAAATTAACAAATTTATCGCAAGATCAAAAAGGGTGTCACTTCAATTGGGACACCGTGTATATAGGCTACAATGTCCAGTTCAGCTACTGTTCTTGGTCTGACAACACTATACTAGAGACATTATCATGAAATGCCTGACACTTAATGCCTTAGCTTTTGGTCTCGCTGTTGATTTAACTATCTGGAATAAATATTGGAAATTGAGTGTTCTGATGAATAATTCCTTGATGAATCGTCCTTTGATGAAACATCCATTTGATGAATCGTCCCTTAATGAAACGTTCTTGATAAACAGTCCTGGATGAATCGTCCTTTGATGAACCGTGCGTTAGATGAATAGTCCCTTGACGAATCGTCCTAGAATCGTTAAAATTTAAAATTTAAATCGTTTTTATTGTAACTTTCTTTTTATGTTTTCAATCGCTTTATTTATTGCAAGATACCTCAAAGATAAAGATAAAGATAAAGATAAAGATAAAGATAGAGATAAAGAAAAAGATAAAGATAAAGATAAAAATAAAGATAAAGCAACCAGTAAAGAACAGGGAAAAGGTAAAGACAACGGCAAACCCGAAGGTGAAGGCAAAGGTAAAGATACAGACAAAAACGAGGGAAAAAGTAAAGATAACGATAAAGGTAAAAGTAAAGGCAAAGACACAAGTAAACACAAAGTCAAAGGTAAAGACAAAGGCAAGCACACGGTCAAGGACGTAGACAAGAAAGACTCTCCAGCAAAAAGTAGGCATATGCTTCAGAAATTTTCACTCTTCATTTAATATTGCTGATGGCTTATTTAAATTATTTAATTAACTGCTGAAGTAGAACCAGTTAATTATAATATTGAACGAATTATTAGTTGAATGGTGTCATTAAATTGTTTTTGGATACGATGGCATCTGTTGTTGAAAATATATTTTTATTGATGGCTTGATAATGTTTCGGTTGTTACAACTGATAGTAAACAAATATTGTCCGAGTCCTTTCGAAAGTTAAAACTTGATCAGGGCACATATGTTCCTTGAACTTTAATAAAGATAATAATTATTCGGGGCTTGCTTGAAAATCTATCAACTTGAATGGGATGCTCAGATAACATTGGTAATTTGGCCTATTTACCTTGTCTCTTTTATCATTTCGTCTTTTACCTTTATGATATAACTAGATGCAGTAAACTCTGCTACGTCCACTTAGCCTTTGTGATTTCATTAAACCAAAGCTGTGTAGATGCAAGCCAAGTTTCGCTTCCCAAATCCAAATACTGTAGTTTGACATAGGCCTAATCATGGAAAAGAAATAGGCCTATGAGTAATGTAACATAGTTAGTGTCCTTGTTCTTTGATTAAACATTTTCTTGGCATTTTTGTCAGGTTCAAAAGTCAAAGGTGGAATCCCAGAAATACGAATTCATCCAGTTAAAAGTGAAAGCGGTAAGTGAATTTTTAAAATCTTTTTGAATCGAATTATTTTTAAGTCAGCCTCTATTCACTCCAAAGCTGTGTAACTGCAAGCCAAGTTTCGTTTCCTCCAAAGAGTTTGACATAATTATGGAAGGAAATAGGCATATCGATAATGTAGGCCTACCATATTGCCGTTGTCCTTTGATCAAACATTTTCTTGGCATTTTTTGCAGGTTCAAAAGTCAAAGGTGGACCTCCAGATACACAAATTCATCCAGTTAAACACAGCGGTAAGTGAATTTGTAAAATCTTTCTGGATCGAATTATCTTCAAGTCAGCTTTATTCACTCTTCTGTCAATTCTATAGAAACATCAGAATCGAATTTTGGTATTACTATTAGCTTATCGCTTCTAAGCTTTTACTACAATGTTAATATGAAATTCCTAAATTGTACATTGTGTTTAATAAGCCATAATAAACACATAACAGGACGACCAGTGATGCTGTTGATTTGCTGCTATTCAACCGACTGAATGTAAGTTAATATAAATTGTATATGTATAACTGGAAAATTGAGACCACAGCAGAAATGTTTTCCTATAAAGCTTTTAAGAGCTGAATGGAAGACGTTTCAACAAAAGGTGTAGAAAAAGCATAAGTTGATCATTTGTCAGCGTATAGAATATTATGTATGACAAATGCCATAGCACAGTCAGTAACAAAAGCAACTTTTAGGGTGCTTTACATCTCACTCTCCGAGCTCTACAAATGCAGCGCACCTGCAGAGCCACATTATGTGGTCTCAATTCTCCAGCTATAAATATACAATATCTATTAACTTTTATTCAATCGGTTGAATAGCAAGTCACTAGCATCACTGGTCATCATGTTATGCGGACCACAGGTTGAGAACCGCTGTTCTAACTGTCTAGTCCGTGTGACCACCTAATGCTACAGTTTTACTCTTAAAGCTCTTTACTATACTTCTAGTGTATACGCCTACACTACTCCTCAAACAACTGTTTATCGTACTCTAACGTGTATGGAACAACACTTTCTTCTTTGTATATAAGCTTCTTATGAACAGTATCAGCTTCAAATAATTATATAGCATTACATGTATCGACGCAAAAACAAGATATACATGTAATGAAACGACTTGTCGCTTTCACTGACAGAACACAAACAATACATTTTGACGCCAAGAGATTACACGGACGCATCGCTCCCTTGGAAGGTGTACAAATCAGGCGTAAACGCGTATTATATTACACCATTTAGACCAGTCGCTCATTTTTCAATTCAGCATATCATTAATATAAGTTTACAATGACAAGAGTACCTAACTTGTCTGCTATCCACGGTCACCATCTGTTCATTTCTTGCAGGAAGAATGCTCGACTGCCGTGCCCAGTTAATTTAAGGTTGACTCTTCTTGTCTATTGTGCATAGCCCTCTTAGCTGAAGCATTTTTCTGCTTTTAGACAAATTGGAGGCGCACCACAAAAAAGATCACAAGCACAGAAAGAAAGGACACTAAATGTTAAATGTCTGCCTAATTTCGAAGAAAAATCATAAGTATGCTAGTAATCAATTGGTAATAATGCCTTCAAATTGCAAGCTGTTCAGTTTATTTTCCTACTAACAATGCTGGCTGTTGACATGCTTTGTCTATAAACAAAAATCGTGTGAAAATTGTGTATCCATTCGTTATGCAATTATGCTAAAACAAAAAATGCAATTATGCTAAAAAAAAATGCAATTATTTGTTTCTTACGCTCTTTTGGTGAAATTGCAGCAGTCTATTAATACCACACAGTCCATGCTAAATGAAGTTTTACACGCCATTCTGTTGCTGCAGTCCTAATAGTACGCACCGTTAATGTTGACCCATGGATCGATAAGGATAATCTAGACGAATCACTATAGTTCAGAGGTCGCCCATTAATTATGTCAACAACTATTTGTTGGCTATTTTTGACCCCTCCTTCCCATGTCAACAACTGTAAAACATTCACGGACCCCCTACTAAAATTATGTCAACAATTACTTACCCCCACCCCGTTGACATTTTTTTAAATATTACTCTCGACGTAAAATTAATGATAAATGTCTGCAAAATTGCTGTAGTAGATGTACATTTTATTCAATTCTGACTGTAACTCAACAAGATTATAAATGTATACACTTTGAATTTTATTTAATAATTTTCCAATAAATTTATAACAATAGACTTAATGTTTTCAGTTATCAGCTTGTGAAGCACAAATAGTTTTGCATTTAATTGAAAAAAATAACATTATTAATTTTTTTATTGTTGATGTCAACTTTCATTGAACTCCCTCCTCCCCTTGTCAGCAACTGCCAACTTTTTACAAACCCCTCCTCATTTAGTTGGCATAATCAATGGACGACCCCCTAACAAATCTGCCTTTACTAGAATAGTCAAGTCAAGAATAGTATAGAATAGTATAGTATAAATAGAATAGTAGGTCTATAATCCAATGCTTGTATCTAATCTGACCCAATGTCATCAATGGCTGCACGCTTTCGTGCAAGACTTGTCTTGTTAAAGCGCGGTACAAATACTTAGTTGTTTTGTACTCTGTGTATAAGAATGAATGAATGAATGAATGAATTAAGTCTTTTTATTGTACAGAAGCAAAAAATTTAACAAAAGCAATCAAATAACAGAAAGCGCAGTTGACATCACAAGTCCACAAAATAATCATTAATCATGTCAATGCTAAATGACCGCAGTGTGTAGAAGGCATGAACAGGAAAGGGAAGCCGGGGTTGGGATAAACGTTAGGATGTTGGAACGAAGACACGTGGGCGATGATCTCAGTTCACTTCAGGTTCCAATAAACCGTCATTCTAGTTTTACCACTTCTCATCCACCTTCAATTAGCATTTATGCTGCGACAACACGTTCGACCACTGCCAAATAATATGTACGAACAGTACGATGACCTCTTCATCCAATGACGGACATGGGCGGAGTTTATCAAGGGATAGACCCAGGGGGGTGCTAAGCCCCATCCCTCCCCATTGAAAACTTTTTAACTTCTTGGTCTCATGAATGGCTTAGCTCCATGGGAATAAATTCCACGGAGCTAAGCTCCACAGGATAAGAGATCGTCAACTTTTGTTAAAGTTAAGCCGCCTCCCCATCAACCGAAACCAAACTCCGTCCATGGTGACGGATCGATCTTTCCTGTTTCCAAGGAACCTGCCTTACTGGACTTGTGGTCTGGCCCACGCGTGCAATCTGCCAACAGTTTCTGGGGATTATCACAGCTCCAATACACAATGACCTTAAGATCAAAACACCATGACCGTATGACCAATACACCATGACCACACATCATGCACGCATTACGGTCGACTTAACCGGAGCTACCTGGTAACTTGTAGGCCTACTATTGAGTAGGCCTAAACTGGTGCTACTTAGCCTATACTTGACTTTGAATTTATGCAAAACCAACTAAGGCCATCGTCTTCCTATTTTCTTTTGCCTTCTACCTTGACTAAGTTATTCTTTCCTCCTCTACACTTTATCCCATCTTCTCCACCGTATTAACACAGGTAATACACCTGTCAGGTATGCTGAACAGTTACAGGAAGTAACTGAAGAGAGTATCGCACATCTAGTAGTAATAAACACTTTTATTTACATAGCATTGAACCTGTGCTACCTGACCTATAGAAAGGGGTCAATATTGAGCTTCAATTGGTTCCAAGTGTACAGTTGCTATGACTGCCAGAAAGCTAACCTATGTTATATTATTTTCTTCTCACTGTTTCTGTTTCTTATTGTTGAGATTCTGTTATAAATTATGGACTAATTGAGACGATGGCTTCACTCTGTTTTTGTTATTGTTTCATTTGTTGTTTCTGTGCAATAGAAGACTTCATTTATTCAAGTAGGGCCTATACAAATATTTCAAACTTAGTGTAAAATTTCTAAATGTCTATTTATCTTTAAAATTAAGTCCTAATGATAATGACGTTGTCGCGTTAAGAATTCGATTTTTAAAATTAAACTTATAGGCCTACTATCTTTTTAATCGTCCTGAAACTGCTATAAGTACAAACACGAATACAATCTACCGACGTCATTTTTTGATTTTGGTGATGACGTCGACAACTTTAATTGTAACAATCGTCTTTTCTCGCGCATAGCATTGAAAGCGGCTGACAGAATTTGATTTCTTAATGTAGGGCCTAGGCCTAAATAGGATGTAAATAGTATTTATGTATTAGCGCAGTTCGAAACAAAACGAAATTTTTAATTCTGCTTCAAACAGCAATGAGAATGAATATCACTTAGGTGCTGTCCAGGATATAAAGTATCGTCTTTTTGCACCAGAGTGGTTTATTCTACAAAATCTTGACGCGAGGAACGGTAGAGGCTAATAATTATGCCTAGGCCTACTTGGGCACGATGTAGGCCTGCGTTTCAGAACGACCGTAATTCTTTGGAAAGAAGGAAGCTCGTTTTCTTTATAACTCAAATTTATATCTTACAAAGCGTGTTATGGATTGTTTCAGAAGGCCGGACTTGTAAGTATAATAGGCCTGTTGTGAATTTACTATAATAGGCCCATATGTCAGAGTGGTACCTACGACTCTGGTCCCATCCGTCGTGCATTATGTCTGTAGGGTGATGTGTGCACTTTGACACACTCTATTCACTCAGTCCTCCTTGCAAAGTTACCCTATAAATATTTAAGTTGGGTCTAATTATCTTTGAATAACTATTATCATCACTATAATCGTTCCAATGATATATTTAATTAATATCATTATGCTCACTAGTTTAGTATCTCGCTTTATTAAATTACTTCATAGTTAAACATATGCAAATCTGCCGCTTAATTAGGATCTCTAGGTGTCCTGCGTGTAAACTATCGGGCGAGAGTGCAATAAACGTACCACACGTAGATTTCCTTCCACGGATCAATTTGATCGCGATTTTGCTTTGCCAGATGGGAAGAACTCTGAAGAACCAATAGCTGTCAAATCACGATTACGAACACTACTATGGGTCCATTTTGCGTGTCATTGTTTTCAGGGTGCGTCTTAGACACCCGCCGCGGAGTGAATTACTTGGGATCCATTAATGTAACAAGAAGTGGCATAAGCTGTCAGTACTGGGCTTCAGAAAGGCCTCATACAGTTAAGGCCAGCATAAAGGACGAACACTTCCCAGATGGAAGTAAGATGGACGCACAGAATTACTGTCGAAATCCTGATCCCGGTGAGAAGCAAACGATATGGTGCTACACTTTGCAAGAAGATAAGGAGTGGGATTACTGTAACGCCTGTTCGAGCGATTACAACAGTACGTTTCTTTTTTTTACATAACGATAGAGCAAAATAAAACTTAGAAATGATTATCTATATGAGTTACCTCTGAGTCATCGAGCTGCCTTTTCATTTTCATACTGACTTCGTAAATTTATTTTCATTTTGATTTTCAATTGTAATCTCATTAGAAAATTAATGATAATTACTTGATGTTTTCGACATACATAATAATATGGCGGCGCTATTACAAAAATTTTCTGACCTGTGTGCTTCTGTGTGACTCATATTTTCAAAGAACTCCAATAATGATTATGAGTTCGAGCAAGACCTGTGACTTACAGTAGCCTATATGCTTATAGGCCTACATAGACTTGACCGTTAGATTGCGTTCGACATCCAGAGTCCTCAGAACCAACATGTTAAGGATAGTGAGCTGCATCGACATTATTTTAATGTGAATGCTAAGCTACGCGACGCCACGTGGTATATGATATAAGGCTTTCCTTCAATAATTTTCTAAAATTATATAATTATGTCTTGCCGATTAATGAGTAATGTGACAGATTTTTATTATAATTATTTGGTCACTTTCGTTAAGCTGGCAGTTCTTGTACATCAATGCCTTCTTGTGTTGTCAGCTGTAGACTACACTTGATCATTACACTATACTAAAACACTGGTTTACACTGAATAATGTATTGCGCTTTACGCTGCAGGTTGTACACTTGCAAGTAAAGGGTCATCTTACAAAGGGCGAGTGGCCTTTACGAAAACTCAGGATGAATGCGATCCTTGGATCAACCATCTCAATTCAAATCTGTCATTCGTACACGAGACCGCATTGGAAGCCAGCAATTTCTGCCGGTATTCAAAGAGATTTCTACTGCAAGGATGCCTACTTTTATTCAACTGATCCGATCTTACTCTTTCAAGGATCTCTATTCGTAAAGAATAATATCTGGAATGAGCGATCATGCTGGTTATTGCATGAGAGTCGAATCCTATACTGATGCAGCTGCATTGCAAAGGCGACCGATTGATTATACATGTCAACTTAGAACGCTTCCTCGCTAACGAAGACTGAGTCGGACCTGAGGGGGGTCTTCTTCGAACCGAACTCGGGTCGAAAGTGCGTCGTGCTGGTGCGTTATCCATTAGGACCTACTTGGTGCAGATTCTCCATCATTAGTATTGCGACTATGGGGCCCTACGTGATATTCATAATAGGTGATAGGTAGCTAAATATAGGTAGGCGTACATAATGTTAATGTTACATATTATGTCATAACATTTAACGCGTTATGCTACCAGATATCACGTGAAATGAAAGAGAAACGTTTATTTTCAGAAACCCTCCTGCCCCGTTGGGTCGTGACGGTCCGTGGTGCTATGTTAGAGGAGAAGGCGATCCAACTCGGTGGGATTACTGCGATGTCTGCTTACGTAAGAATAATCACTACTCAGTCGTTGAGTTAACCCCAAGTGCCTTTAACACATATCGACATACAATGGATCCACAATCTTGAAGAAAACGACAGATTAAAATACCAATTACCATACTTCAACTAATAGGTGCTTTGTGATGTGTTTATTATGAACGAATTAATGAATTAATTAACTGATTAATGCCACGTTTCATATTGCAGCCTTTCGTGGCAAAGTTACGAAAGAAACAGGGTTTCATCTTCAGCATAAGGTTTGGCTGAAGAATCATTCGCTGTTCAGTTGTATTCAGTGGTGCATCAACTTCCTGAGTTGTGCGGCCGTTGAGTTCAACCAAAGCAGCGACAGATGCTACGTCCTTACGACACTTAGAGGAACAAAATCCTGGGATGGAACTTACGAACACTACACAGTTCACAGGATCTGTCCGAAAGGGATTAAAGGTCAGCACTGAAATTCAATTGCTCTTGGTACACCTAAATTGCGTCTAAACGACAAACTATAGCAGAATTTAATGGGGCCAGATAAGTATACCGGTTGCACATTTGTTACACTCATCACAACTTCACTAATCTAGCTTCGAGAGCTTTAGGTGAAACTAATTGCTAGTCTTATCGGCATCGTAACTGAATAGACGAAAATTGATTGATTGATTAAGATACGAAATAAATAAACGAAATTTGATTGATTGATTTGCAATGATCCGTCGCGTTTTGTCCTGTCTCACGTAGATGAATTCGTAATAACTATAGAATAATTGTCAAAGCTGTGTATTGCAGGAACTGAAGTGTATTTCACTCCATTTCCAAATGGCGCTTTATGGAAAGATCGACTGGTTGGAGGAGCAACGGTTTCGATTCTCTATCATGATTGGTTCGCAAGGAATGCATCTAGCAAGTCATCTGTTGTACGCTGCGACCCAAATCTAAGTAAGTATAATTTTATGCATGAACTGCATAAACTAAAGCAGTACAACATACAAGTTTAATACGATATACATTCTAGACAAAATCCAATTTGGGGGCGGGTATTCGTCGCCACTCGATGCTCCACTAGATGACGATGAACAGTTGACCACTGTTAATTTAAGCACAGAATTAGCAGAGCCGATGGATGGGCTTATAAGCTAATTCGAACAATTGATGATTATTCAAGTCTATGACAAAGATACTAGAGTAGTCTACGCCTCTAATATCTTTGTGTATGAGGTGAAGTGTGGAGAAAGAAGGCAGATTTACTCTACGGGTTACTCTAATATTTATAAATGTGCTGCTAGAACGGAATCGTCGTTTATTTCACAACGCCATCCTACTAACAACGATGATTGGCGTTACAGAACCGAGACTGGACGCTGGGTCATATAGACCTATTGTAACGAATTATGGAAACGGCTCTCAATTGCTCGTTCTTATTCTTGTTCTTTGTCTTGGCAGGTCCGGCCACTCCTAATCAGGCAGTGGGCTTATGGAATTTA
>JAQFXW010001284.1:0-15297 GCA_034693945.1 Dendrobaena attemsi | reverse complement strand
AAATGGGTTAGCGTTGAAATTAGGGTTAGGGTTACGGAATGAATTAGGGTTAGGGTTATGTCTAAGGGGGGGCCGGGCCCCCCGGGCCCCCCTGGATTCGCCACTGGTTGTGCGTTTGCCCTATGATTTCTCTGAAATGGTTAATCAGTTTTATGTTAATGCTACAGTTTGGCTTTTCTTTTAGTTTGCATAACATAGTTAAGGCTTGTGTTTCAACAACTTTCTATGGTTTGAACCGTTACAAGGCGTTGCATTTTGAACTTATTAGGCCTAACGCCAGTCAGATGATTGTTTCACCTATAGGCGGCCCTACTCATGCAGCGGAACTAGTGTCCCTTCTGGGTTTCTTGTTGTAGTCAAATAGTTGCTATTGCTGTCAATTATCTGATGCTGAACGGATTCAATAAAGAGAGTTGAATTGAATTGAAAATTGTGAACAATACATGGTAAGTGCTATCTATTGAAAGAACATTATGCTACTATTTACTGTAAACTATCTAAGATGGCTTTGAGTGAAACTAAACATTATCATACATTGAAATTATTATTTAGGTAATGATGGAAAAATATGGAGAATTTTTCGGAAACAATTTTTCCGCCTCACAACACTATTCCTGAGGGGCGTTCCTTCCTGACTACGGTATTGAACTCGATTCGTCTGCACTTCGCGCCAGCGTGTATTCAATGCTCCCCGCCCTTCGCCACAGTTGATTATTTTCCACTCATGGCGATATGGTTCAATTGTATGCCTGCAGTGAATGAGACATGCTCTACACTCTTCACTTAGCAGGGTGAATTACTGAGGCCGAGGGGTGACCAATCAGTCACACATGACATTAAGTCACATGCAGGTATATGCCTACAATATCAGCAGCTGAGCTCACGTCACATATTTTGCATGCATTCTTCACATTCTTTCGTTTATTACAGGAATCTGACAAAAATGCCACTTCTACATTGAAATTGCAACTGCTTGGATGCATAGAAATTCTGAAATTAAAATATTAGGTGCTGAGTATAGTCTAAGTTGTCCTGGGTATGACTGCATCCATCCTCCACCACAGAGGACGAACAACTTCCCTGTACCGGTCCTAAGCCCGGAAAAGGAGGAAGGTTTGTCAGATGGGTGTCGATACTCTGGCAGCGAAAGATCAAGACGATTGAAATCCGCAAAAACCACGACTTAAGTGACATAGTGGCCCATTGCTTCAAGGTGTAATGATGTGGAGCAGACAGACATGCACAGGCCGGCCACGACAGACTGTTGGGGAGAGTCGGTGGATATGGCATGGGATGCATAGGGGCATTGACCCAGGTCGTCCTTTATATGCCTCTTGCCCAACATTCTTCTCAATCAAACACGGTCAAGATGTTAATGATGTGGAGCAGACCTGTGTGTATGTTTGTGTCACATGACACGAGACAGACTTGGACAGAGGGTGGCGTCGGACACCTACGGGCGTTGCGCCCATGGTTTTTGATGATGATGTATGTGTGTATTTCTATACCGCCTCTTACAGTCTACTACTAGGCCTATTCAGAGCCGGTCCCGACTACAGCCCGAAGGTGTGTCGGAGTTTTACAAGCCGAAGCGCTTGAGCAATAAATATTGTGAGTGAAGGACTTGCTAAAGGTCCTGTACGTGGTTGGTGGATTCGAACCTTCGGTTGCAATTCGGCGACCTTCACCACCATACACGCGTACATATGGAATGGATGTACCTGAACGCTTAGCAGTAGCTGGCGGGTTCTTCGGCTGCGTTGATCTCCCATGGGTATTCATCTCAGAAATTGCAGGAGGTTACCTGTCAAAGAAATGAGCTCCCTGTATAATTCATTAGTCACGCTTACATTCTGGTTTTCTCCCCCAACCGAGCTTGGGCTTTAAGCAGAAGGGCCAAACGAAGGCACATAATATGGACCTCGAGCACGCCAGGCCCTTGATCTCTGTGTAGCGCCTTGCAGTATTATACTATGGGCTTATGGGCTATCGGAACCTATATCGCTCCTGAACATGGTCAACTCTTAGCAGTAGGCCTAGCTACCGGGTTCTACGGCTGCGTTGATCTCTCTCAGCGATGCAGAAGCCTGTAAACAAGTGCGCTCTCTTTCATTTATTAATCCCCTTTTCATTCTGGTTGTCTTCCCCCCACCGAGGTTGGATCTGACCAGAGGCAGGATCAGAGGGAAGAGCAAGCTAGCCAATACTGATTAAACCACCATATGAGGAACAAATAGGCCTAAACTCATATATCTATCTTCACAAGATCTATTTGGTATGGAAATTCAATATTGTCAAATGTTATTTCAAACTACAAAACATTTATCTCAGACTTTTAAAAGATGGCCATGTGCACGAAAGCCATAAATCGATCACAGGATTGGACCTAGATTTTGCAAGACTGTACTTGGTGACGCGTGGGTCTTAAGATCTACCTGTCAAGTTGTCAACAATCACTTCTTAGAAAATCGAAGACAAAGGTCTATACTCAAAAAACTTCTGAAGCGAATGATTTAATATAAAATATAAAAAGACCAAAAGACCAACACAGCATTGACATTGTTATTAACATTTAAATTGAGAACATTGAGAATTGAATGTGCTGAAGACGAGTTATCAATCATTCACAAAACCAAGGACAACTGGAGACAGGATGACAAATCCAGGTAGTTTCCATAAGCCACGGTGGATCTTGTAAACCTGTCAGAGACACATTACAAATCAATCCTCTCTTTTTGCCATAGCTTACAATTTTATTTACCTACCTGAATGTATCGTATCTAAACATTTATATAGCGCCTCTCGTAGGGTCAACCGTTCAGAAGCGCTTCCAGTGAATGTGACATGATTGCGCTTAATCTCTCAGTTACAGAATCACAGGAGAAACAGTCATTAAATTTCCACTATGCCAATTACAGCATAAATGCAGCAATGCACTAAATTACCGAGTAACTCACAAATTTAGCTGGTAAACTAGGAAGCGCTCGACAACTACACAGAAGCGTTACTCAACACTACAAGTTTAGAAGCAAATGACTTGATTAAACTCTCAAACCACAGCAGACTGACAGAAAGTAAGTCTACTGGCAATTAACTAAATGACTGACCTAGAAAAAGGACTGGTTGACTATATTTTAATTCCATTTATAGGTCTAGGAAGAGTTTTATTATTGCTGTTAGTTCAGAGCTACATGTATGTACATGTAATAGCCGATTCAAGCAAGTTAGAACTTTAAAACTGTTCATAATATTGCATCGTAATTTCTATAACTACTTCCATTGTGCTACTTTTAAGTATCATATGCGTTGATCCTGTAAGCATGGGACTGTCATGTGCATCGTGTTAATAAAGATTACTTATTTAACCAAAATTATAGATAACTAAATTGGTTAAAATACCAACCTTGCAGCTGACGAACTTGTCTCAAAACAATTTATTGCTGCAACATCAAAAAACTGCTTGCTAGCCAAATATTTAGAAATGTACGCAAAGCGTAATGCAATGACTTACTAGTTTTATTACTGTTCCATATAAGATGGTGTTGCCACAAAGAAACCAGTAATCAATCTACTATAAGTTTTTCCATAACCCACAAAGTCCCCATTTCAATGTGTGACGAATGGTCCTCAAAACTCAATATTAAATCATGAAATAATGAGGAAATTTAAGATAACATAAGCAGGTAAGGATAGAACAAGTCTAATGTGTTATTCTGTCCATCTTCATCAATGGTGTACTGGCAGAAATAGTGATTACGACTGAGCCATGGCAAACGTAAAGTCTTACTAATGTTGCCTGAGTTTTTCGAAATAATTCTCAGTCCATTCATCCACATTAATCCGCCCGTATCGCCACTGTGGTCTCTCCTTCAAGAAGTGACTCATTATGATGAGGCTTTCCAGCTGCAGTTGAATGGGTGTCCGGACTGTTTCAAAACATCATCACATAAGCAGATAGATATTAAATAACCATGAATAATTTTAAAATATGCATTGTTTCTGCATAGCATGTGTTAAAATATGATATAAGACACAACTGTAAAGTAAAAAGAAGACAGTTGGTGTTACTAATATCTTGCTGGCAGATGCAGTTAAGTTATGCAATGCCATGTCTAGTCTGCACCAGGATGAGATTATCACAGAACACCCAGTATGCACTCGTGCCTTCAACTTGTGGAGGTGTATAAATGAGTGCCAACAAATCAAGAAAGTTAATTGAATGGGAAGTACAGAGAAAGTTCAACCCACCAAGATCATTTGCACTTCCATTGAAATAGCATTACCAATTTCGGAGCAAACCAATGACTTGGTGCTTCGGAATCTCCCTCTGGTGAGAAATATACTCCAATGATCTAATCCATCATGTTGAACATTGCTATGATGTCAAAGGTAAGCACACAGTAACCCAGGTCTGGAATCTCTTTAACTACAGAAGTTTGATGTTAGCTTATAATAGCTACAGTAGAAGAGCAAACTCTGATCTGCTGGATATTCAACTGACTGTGTGTCATCGATTGATGCATTAGACTTCAGTAATACAATAGAAGTTACGAATTAACATTAATAATAGAAGTTACGAATTAACATTAATATTGACCTAGTGTAATCTAAAATTTTAAAGAAAAAATTCAACATTCTGTTACTACCTAGACGCCATACAACGGGCTTCAACTTCATCCCTGTAAAACAAAATTAGAAGATCAATTTAGTCAACAAAACACTAGCTAAAAACTACCTTTATAAGAAATAGATGCATTTAACACTTAAATAATCTCGATCCAAACTCAACTAACATCATTGCATCCTTATATGGATGCTGGGCATTGGTCTTCCTATTATTGATTATTATTATTGTCCAATTATTATTTACTGCTTTCGCTTTTCACTACAAATAGCTCAGTGAGAACTGAGCAGCTTCTTTATAAAAGAAACAATTGCATTTGTATTTCTGTATTTTGTATTGTATTTCTTGGTAAATAATTTCATTAGACACTATAAGAAACAAATCAACAATTCAACATATTACCTGGACATGGTGCATCAGGTTCTGATTGTTCTTCTGCAAAGTCACATCAACAGATTATGTATTATAAGTAATGAACCAGCTCAAATAGCTTCTTTAAAAGGAACGATTGCAGTTACCTAAATATTTTAACTAGGAATTGTGAAAAACACAAACATAGTTATTGGTAGCTGAGCCTGAGACATCACAATCTGACTTCATTTTATAGAAAGCAGTTTCAGCGTGTTAACTCTGACGTAGCTCAGGGCTGTAGCTTGAACTGCCTCTGAGTAGTAGTGGACCACTTGATAATCATTAATTTATCATCTCACCCAACAATTGCATTCACACAAAGCAACTGAATTTGTCTTCAAATACAAGTTAACTGAAAATTGGATGACAAATTAAAATACTATCTGGAACAGGTATATGATACTCTGACTTAACATTAATATCTTTTGTCCATTTGTCAGATTGCACCCTTATACAGCTGCTGTTCTGCCTCACCCTGGCAACTGAACTTGAACCTCCAATGGATCAATTGATCTGTAGAGTCTGAACAACCTCCTCTGCTACAACCTAATGCTCAAGAATTATTAAGTGCCTTGTTATCAGCTTTAGCGGTGTTCAGAAATTTTGAATTTACTTTTACGATTACAATTGTCTGAAAACTTTTCGTCAGTTGTGAAATTGGCCAAGACGCCACTGACTTTCTTGAAGGCATTTTATAAATTTTCTATTAAGATTACAATCATCGCAATTTGTAAAACAAAAACATAAGCAGTAAAAATTACATACCACTTAAAAAATCACATTTCGAAAGAAACAATAAAATTTGAATTTAACAATAATTATTTCATAAAAAGAATCATCAAATAACCTGAACACTGGACATCAGAGTCTGACCCCATTTCTGTAACACAGAATTAGCCGATTAATTATGGTTCAAAACTAAAAAACTTGGTCATTACTTTAAAAACCTGGCCAAGACAACAGCAATCTAATAATCTTCGTTTATCAACACTTTATAACAGCATCTCTTTATTTGTAGCATGGAAAAGCCAGTGTTTCAGTACGTCTTGACCTGACAGTTCGTGTTATTTTAAGTAGCAACCAGTCTGAAAAGTTACATCCTTGCTGCTGGAAAATAGACGAAAGGAAAAATATTTTTGTGCATAAAAGAATTAAGTTTGTGATGACTGCTAAAAGAGTTAACCTGCTAAAAATGTCATTTCTAAAATGTATCTCACAAACAGTTTGAATTAAATTCAATATATCCTAATCTTGATGTGACATTTCAAGTTCTGACATCATATCTGTAAAGTAAATTGTCAGTTTCCAAATAAATCTATAGTACAAGAATTAAATATATAATTTTTCTTAAAACTGACTATCTATTTCCCATATAATTTGAATATATTAAAAGATTCCTTTACAAATCGAGGTTCATTCAAAAATCACCATTTAAGTTGGACCTACTGTAATTTTTCATTTAGGAAATATTGTAGATGTTTACTAAAAAAATACGTTATTGAACTGGTATGATATAATACACCAGCGCAAAAGATTACATAATTAATTAAAGGAATAACTATGGCTTTATTTACCAAGGTATCAATGATCCATCGGATTTAAGAAAAATTGCTTTGGGATAGAAACTTTGTCTTTAAAAGTGTAGCTTTATTTATTGTTAGAAGCAAGCTAGACAATTTCTTTTAGAAACAATTTCAGTTTTTCAGTCAAAAAAGTTGTAAGAAATATATATATATATATATATATATACATGTTACTTGAACATGGTACATCCGACTCAATTTCTGTAAATCAAATTATGTGATAATTTGGTAAGTGGTACACCATCTCACTGAACACTTTCTTTTATAAATAATTGCAGTTCTTCTAATAATTGATAGAAAACTTGTAGGAAAAACTAATATTCTACCTGGAAATGGCACATCATCAGACTCTGACATCATTTCTGTAAAACAAAATAATCAAACTTCAATATTACTATAAGCGGACAGTACATCTGCAAAATAACAATTCCTTTACCTCCAATAAAAGTAACAGATCAATTAACCATTGCCAAGACATGGTTCATCTGGTTCTTTCAGAATTTCTGAACAAAAATATCTTAAGTTCACTTTTTTTGCAGTACTTTCTCTTATAAACACATTTGCTTGCTTCTTAAACCAGCACTTCCCATAGTGGTCCAAGGATCCGTGCCAGTTCATGGGACATCCATCACAATTTTTGCCAGTCCAACCACATAGAACACTTTTATGCCAATTATCTTTGTTATGAAGGCGTTGCAAAAATAAATGTTAGAACAGACCACTTTGGGAAGTGCTCTCCTGACTGTCTTGAGTAAAAGTTGTATAATATATGTAACACATCAGTACCTGGACATATCACACCAGCATACTCCGATATCATTTCTGTAAGACAAATTTAGTTTGTCATTGCTATTACTTCGTTTATTGCAGAACTTTATCATTGTTGTTCAGTCAAGCAGATGCTTCAGCAAACATTGTTGTCTAAAGTTCTACCCTGAGTTGGTCAATGAGGAACTGACACAATAGCTGATTGCAACATCAGATTTCTGACAGTCATCATGTTTCAAATCAAATCCCTTTTATTAGCAAGACAACAACCAACAGTACAGACAATCATTATTACAATAGACAAAACATATTATACGAAAACAAGGTTGAACTTCTAAAGGGAAACCCCAAGGGGTGCTTCCCGCTAGCAGGGTGCTCAAATATTAGTCGTATATAGACAGCACAGAAGTTCATGAAACAAAGAAAAAAACACGTTGAGCAAATTTATTCACAATTATTGTGAAACATCATCTGTTCATTAGTGGCACTTAATAGATACATAACTGGTAGAGATTAGTAGTGATCAATGGTCATGTCAAGCAGTAGGATGTTAAAGATAGATGATTCTGCAACTGCAAAGTAAGTAATTGATAGTATGGAAGCCAACATTTCTTTCATAAATAATTTTTACATCGATAACCTCAATAAAATAATATTCTGTAAATCTCAGTGAAATTTTAACTTGTCAATGCAAGATCAGAAAACATTTTCATAAAGCAGAAATCAACAGTTATAAGATTTCATTTCAAACGATCCTACAAGCATGGATCTGAGTACAAGATGTAGCAAAACTGTTGAAAGTTTAACTTTTATAGCAAAGAAACAATTTATTTTTTCATAAAATATTAAATTAACATTAACAGAAAAGTTCAACATATAATTACCTGGACTCTCAACCGTTGGAGCCGGAACCATAGCTGCAAAACAAAACAGACATTTTAGACCTATATAATAAAAAGAGGAGCTTAATCCTTTGAACCCGATGTACCGTTACTAGCGGTTTTCCATACAGTTGTCAAGGTCTCGGGTTCAAAGGGTTAGCAGATGAAAGTTTTATTCTTTTCACATAGCTTTTTTCCCAATTAACTGCAAAGAAAATATCACAAAATTACCGCAATGGTGACTTGAGGCAATAGATGAAGATTCTGTAACAGAAGCAAACAGCCTTTGTAAACAATGAGCTTAAGCAATTGATTGTATTTGTAACAATGGCAATGCTGCACCATTCTATGCAAGTAATTCCAGTGCGATTCACAGAATCAATGTCAGCACAGATGCCAAGATAATTTTAATTATTTTAGCATGTGAATGCCATCGGCCTTATGTACAGATAATCAAAGGCAGTTGTACACATACTGTCTTATCATCAGCACTTTGATATTGTGTTCTCAGCATAGGAGTTCAAGAAACAACTGCTAATTCCTACAAGCTTAGCTAAGATATCATTTAGATTTTAGTCCTAAGTTATTATACTTAAAGTGAAATAAAAAATATTTTAAATTATATACAGTAATTATTACCTGTAGCTGACTGAGAAGACAGTTTCACTGACAAGAAAAAACACAACAATGTTCATTGTTTTACCAGTTGATTATTAATTTCCACTACAAACAAAAGAAGCAATCTTGTTTCATTGATGATTGATTACCAGATTCATAGATATCTTCATAAAATAGCAGTCAAGTGACTAAATAAATTAAACCCAAGTTATGCATAAGTTTTCAGGTAAATATTCATTACTTAACTAACATCCAATATAATAATATTAAACTGTTGCATTACTGCAGTGTTACATGACAGTGTATTACATTGCACAGAGAGTCCAACGTTATAAAATATAACAATTTATAATGTTTTCCCACTACAAGAGATTCACTGGATAGAGAACCAGTCTATTATGGAATCAACAATGACTTTCAATTATTCTACAGGTTGCCGAACGAAAGAAACAATCAACCTATACATACCACACGGCACAACTCGAGAAAACAAGGCTGAAACTGAAAATAGGCACTCTTACTGTAAGTTTCTCACAAATATTTCTGTAAATATATAAGGTTTCATATGTATACTAGAGGTTTCTTGTGTTAACACATTGAACGCGAAGAACAAGATATCTCGTCACAAATAAGGTTTGTCTGGACGCGAGGGACGAGATATCTCGTTCCCCATTGAGAGCGGCTATAGCGATGGTAATTCTAGCAATCTCAAATTTCAACTCCAACCGTGGCATGTCAATGACCGTCGCCGCTGGACAATAAATGGCCGATGCCCGTCTAATTTGCAATTGAATTGATTCTTGACAGAAGTAGCGCCCTGGTATCTTCTTTGATCGCGAGGTTTCATTTGACTCTGAATAGAGAACACTGTTTGTGTGGTCACTCAGTCGCTAATTATTCAGTCACATTATTGAAGTCCGACTTGTAAACGTATTATATAGCCTGAGAAGCAATGGCCACTGAGTATCAAATTATGAAAGGGCTTCTGCGTGTAAGAGTACAATAGGTGTCACTCTAGAACAATAGGGAGCCCCCTTCATATTTTCCTCAGGACTGTCGCTGCTGGACCATAACTGACCTAGCGGTCAAGGTGTTAAGGACAGATTCAGAGTGGGAAGGCATCATTCCATTCGTCTGTCTGTGTCATGACGTCTTGCTATCTCTGTGACTGTTCTTCATTGGAATTGCAGATCAAACTCATATGCAAAGGCTGAACAGATGAAGTCATTGATACACAGAGCTGATTATCTGGTTAGCTTAAAAACTGCTCTTCTTCCCTTCTTCTAATCTGCATGAAAAACTTGATTATTCCATTGAAGGAAGAAGACAATATCAAATAATTACCAGAAGATCTGGTCCTTTTTGTCACAACTGCAACAGACAAATATAGCATTTCAGAAGTTTATGTAACACAAAAGCAAGTCCTACTAAAAAATCTCTTAATTAAGCAGTCAGATCAGATAATAATTTTTTTATTACACATTCAAGTTGCATTTATTTGTATAGTTATTTCAAATACAGGCTATACAGCAGTAATTGAATTGCTCACCAGTTGTCAAAGGTGGAAGCTTGGCAGAAACTCCCTCCTCAGGTTCTTCTGTCAACAGAGAACAACATGAATATCTTTAAATAGACTGTATTAACAACACATTGAAAGAATGAAACATAGCACAAGGTAAACATCTGAAAACTCTGAAAACATCTTACAAAGCATGAACAATGTATTCAAATTTGAACTCAGGCAAATAGGCCAATTGTTTTGCGACTGAATAGTTTCTGAGATGCCAACCATTTATCTCAGTGAAAATCTCTCCCACGACACCAGAATTGTTCAGGAGTCATGTCTCCTAGGAAACTTGACTTTACATTGATTACAGTGTCATTTGGAAGATCGAGCGGAAAGAATAGGGACAGCGTTCAGCTTCATGTAAAGACAGGACCTACGATTCCCCTGCGACGTATATGCAAGTAACTCCAAAAAGCTGATAACCTTATTTTGTTAGTTTCCCCTACAAGACTACAACTAACACCGAAGGAAGCTCATGACCTTTTTTTAGTAATTACTTTAATTTTTTATTTTCATTCTCCCGGCCCAACATGCAGGGAACCAATCCGCCCCGACTCAAATTGGACGCAATCTGCATCCATCTCCCCTACGACATAGGCCCCTGTGTAAAGACGCAAAGAAATTAGTTTCACCAACACACCTCACACTGTGATTAGCTTAAGGGAATGTGCTTCTTCACCTTCTTTCTACAGTTTTCCTTTGTAATCCAATGCTACTTCATCTTTTTCTACAAAGATGCTTTAAGTTATTGGCAGTTGAAGCATAGATCATGTTAAGCGTCACAATGGCATCAGCTGTAGCAACCTATTCAGAAAGTTTTATATCCATTACATCTTAATTATTTATTACATAAAGCATAAGAATCAATTAAATACCCAAAAATGGATTTCGTGGAGAATCTGTAACAGAAGAAATAACATTTGCTCAATGCATAGCAACTGCTGGAGCCAAAGAAGAGCTCGATGCTTTAAAGTTGTATTTTTAAATACGATACATTTTACCCAAATTGATAAATCTATTAACCTTTTTAAGTACAAATGTTCGAACAAAAGACTATTTCATTACTTCAAAGATCTTCTACATGAAGACCAAATCTTCAAGAATTTGCAATGATTGATTTCTTACATTACACATCCATTATTAAGAATTGTCGGCCTCAGAAAATCATGACTTGAAACATTTCCATAGTTATACAGACTGATGATTATTCTGGCTATTTGAGCATCATTTGCTAGGTCAAGTAAATAAAAAATGACCACGGACCCAAGGTCCCTTATGGGCCTCCATATTGACACTACAGAACATACTAAATGGCCAATGCTTCGTATGTTATGTTGTGTGTCAATAAAGTGATTTTGATTGAAGCAAAAACTACTTTCAATAACACCGTAGAAAATGTCCAGTTTATCCACATATAAATACACAGTCATATAACAGCTTTGTTTGCTGAAGTGTAAAGACTAATGTAAATCTGAAAATGGCACTATAAGATTGCAATTCAGAGGCATGATTTTATTGGCTGACCCAACCTTTGCGACACCTCGTCCAGCATGTAACTTCGACGACATCCTCCTGCTTCTCCCTGAGATCGATCAGCGACAGGCCACGACAGACTGCCTTCATATGCGGACTGTAGACATACTCCCCGTTTTCCTTCCAGCATGATGGAATGTCTACAATTCATTACTCAACCATTATTACTATAACTTTGATAATTGTCATTGTATTTATAAAGCACCACTAACTGTTGATGAAGCATTACAGGATTATGTAACTTAGTGGTGCTAGAACTTGTTCAAGGGGTCCCTAAAAAAATACCTCTGTTAGCAGAGAATCAAACTCATACCTCTGCTCTAAGACGAACACTCAACCAATTGGCTAGTATCCTATTTCAGTTTTCAGCATGCAGTAGAAAAGAAGTTAACATAGTTGTTTGTGTCATAACAGACTCCAAATTTGAATACAGCCTCACTGACAAATTTCAGTAACTTGTGGTGAAGTAGTTCTTTATGTAATTTCTGCAATGTTTTTACGCTTATAATCTGGAATGCAGTCAGAGGTAGATGAGGTTCTTCAGATGCGTTTTCAGATCCTTCGAGCTATGTCGTACCAAACCACTTTCTCAATACATTACTCTTATAAAACTGTAATTGCAAAATTTTAGTACAGTTTTGATGAACAGTTTGAAATTACTGTACTATCTGACAGTCAGACCTATACATATACTCATAATAGTTAGTTCAGACCAGCATAAAATATTTTATGTGCATTGTTCTGAACTACTTAAGCACATATCTTACCATAGCACTTGTGAGCAACTTTCCTGACCATTTCCCTGTTCCATCGGTGCTTGGCTGCAACGATAATTTAATGTAGTTGTTTATGTTTCTTCAAAAAAGTACATCATTATCACGATACCTCTGATAAAACAGCAATATCAGAAGTAGCAGAATGCAAGAAGACATCAATTCTAGGCTTCTAAACAGAGAAGTCTCAGAGGTCAATTAAAAAGTAACCTTCTGGAGTATTGTTTACTATGAACCTGGCCTGGCCTGGCCCTGGGAATTTGCCTCATGATTCAACATTGACCTGCATATGAATGTCATCAAACACTCATAATCCTGTTTCTCCCCACAATCCAATCTATTCACCAGCATTTAATCTAAGCATCTCTGAGGGAGGGGAAGTCCCCCCAGGAGTAGTATTTCCTCACATTAAAATGGGGAAAATAACATTTATTTGGGCTGTCATTAGTGTAAAGAAGATCAATGAAACTGCCTGTACACTAAAAACGACAATTTTTCAGTCTTGTCCTCAGTTTTGAAGTCTTGAACTCGAGTGCACTCGAGTTCGTTTTAAAAAGTCTTGGTCTTGGTCTTGAGACAAAAAGTCTTGGTCTTGAAGCCAAAGGCCATGATCTTGGTCTTGAGACCAAAAGTACTTGGTCTTGGTGCCAAAAGTCTTGGGTCTTGATATTTCAAGACCAAGACTTTTTGAAAAATCAATGAAAACAATAATATATGATTACTTAACCTACTTACTTAACGTCGCTATATATAACATTCAGTAGGCCCTATAGTGACTTGCAGTTCTATGAAGTTCTAATTACTATTAGGTTTTAGATACTTGTAGACTTATTCTAGCTCTTGCTATTTTTGTCGGATGTTCAGTGAATTCAAAGTCGTTAAATCTTATAATATGAGAAATCAAATATGGGAGGATTTAAAAGACACGACTTGTGCATCTTTGTGTACAAGCGACTTCTCACTTCTGCACCTGCAGAATGTTTTTCTCTCATGGTGATATTTTTACTAGGCCACACAGAATATTTTGGTCAAAAAATGCTGAGTGATTTGGTGTTTATAAAGTGCAACAGAAATAGAAAATGTATTTCATGTGACAGATTTTGAGATATAATTATTGTTTGGAATCTGTTTTGCTTTATTCGAAAGAAATTATTGTTTTATTTTTCCATTTAAATACCCACATACAATTTTTTATCAAGTGTATGCACGAGTGATTTCAATAGTCTTGAATGGTCTTGAGACTAAAAGTCTTGGTCTTGGTCTTGAGGTTCAAGGTCTTGGCCTTGGTCTTGGGACAAAAAGTCTTGATCTTGGTCTTGAGAATAAAAGTCTTGGCCTTGGTCTTGGTCTTGAGGTTCAAGGTCTTGGTCTTATTCTTGAGGTTCAAGGTCTTGGTCTTCAATGAAGGTCATTAACTAAATTTGTGAGGTGCATCAGGAGTTTCAGAAGAAAATAGGATTAATGACTACAAAGTCAGCAGAATAATTGCATACAGAAAACGAAAAATAAAAAAAAAAATTCCTGGCTATTTCCAGTGCCCTCCCTCCCAAGTTTCTCGATTCTCTCCAGAAGAGGAAGACTAGATTAAAGACTGCTTTTCACTAGCCATGTGTATTTGGTGTATTTTTAGAGCAGACATTGCAAACGGGTCTACGGTCTAAGACTGCATAATTGCAAATCTCTGTTAACTAAACACAGCACACACATAGTTTATAAGCCTGGGTATTATAATCCGGTTCCAATCCCTGCCAGCTATTAACCAATGTAAACCGTGCACCAAGCATGCAAATCTAAGTTGAGGTTAATCTGGCAGCCATGACCTGAGCTTACCTCGACAGCCTTGCCTCCTTGCCTTTCTCATCTGCAAGGCAGTTCGTGTCAGGCATTGCCTCCTGAACTGGAGCTCGTCATTTGCTCTGCAAGCTATCTGGAATTGTTCTTCACTTGCAAACGCCTGATAGGCAAGGTGATTCTTCTTCAAACCCAAGCTTCAATAAAAGCATATACAAAGCAACTTGAACAATGCATCATTACAAAATAAAATTGAGCCAAATGGTGGTGTTAGATTAGTACCCTACATAGGCCTACTAGTGGATGTCATCTAAATTTATTTAATAAAGTAATACAACTTTGTACATTATCTCAAGTAATTATGAACACAATTAAGGTGTTACAAGATAAAGTTAAGAGGGTAGTCAATGAGAAAAGTCCGTGGTGGTCCGAGGTCAAGTTCCAGGAGGTCAGGGCAGAGGGAAGAGTAGCTATTTAGGCGGGTGTCGTTTAGGACGAGGGTTTGGAGGGGGAGAGTCAGAGGAATCAGGGTATGAAGCTTCAGTTTAGAATGGAAAGCCTTAGGGGTGACAGATTCAGGAGAAGTTGGGTGCTTGAGAGGGATGAGAGAGGATCAGAAAATGTGCGGAGTTCAGGAGGAAGGTCATCCCAGAGACGAGGTGCAGCATGGAAAATGGCTCGGTTGGAGAATTTGAGATGGCTAGTCACAGGTGGGCGAGAGAGAGAGTGAGACAGGAGGAAGATCGAG
>JAQFXW010001283.1:0-15301 GCA_034693945.1 Dendrobaena attemsi | reverse complement strand
TTGGCGCTCGCCCTTTGGGCGTTCTTTAAAAATTTATTGGGCTCCGAGACCGTTAGCGTCCGACAATGTTACACCGATTTAGCGAATTGTGTATATTGATAATATAGGTAATTTTTTAAACCCTACATTTTCCATTCTGCTTCAAGCAATGACTAGTTACATGTATTTGAGCCATTGCTTTGTGTTTCCATGTAATAGATATAATTGATGGAGTGTTTCGCCGTGCTAGGTTATGGTCGATGGTACATTTTCGGAAGGTGCAGGTCAAGCGCGACAGTTCATCGCACCATGTTCACAACTACATTCCATGTGACCATCCAGGCCAGCGCTGTGACGAATCTTGCCGATGTATTCAGGTCCAGAACTTCTGTGAGAAATTCTGTCAGTGCAGTTTAGATTGTAAGTGTCATGTTTGTTTATTATTATTATCAGAGGCATATAATTTATTATGATTGGATGTTAAATGCTTCGAATTGTTATTAAGATAGCTAATAGCTATAAAATGCAAAAGTGGTTTGACATTTTAATAACAAGAGTACTACAGCATTGTGAAAATCAATACAGCTCATCGCTTAAGTGTAAAAGTTAGTCAATGCGAATTGTATTTAAGTGTTTTACAAATAAAGTATTTATATAATTTTTTGTAAAAAACTTAATAAATTACAATATGTATTTTTAAAGTATACTAATTTATTTGGGAACGAGTAATTTTAAAATATATTCTGAGATCATTTATTATTTAATATATTTTAAAATTCAAATTGATGTAATTTGAATATAAATAATCTTGCATGCATTGGATTTTTACAATAACTAATTTGTAATATATATTTTGGTAAGGAATATTTTTCATTTTGATAATAATTTATTTATATTATTCTAAACAATAATTTGCTTGGTTTGAATGTATTAATCAATCTGTGTATGCGGCATTAACTCTGACAATTCAGTTCGCCACATGGAGCCGCTCAAATTTCATGGCACGTTTACTCGCTAGGTGCGGCGCTTTACAGTCATTATTAAAGGCCGCTTAAAAATTAAAATGTTTTCGAATTTACATTTTAAGTTGCAGTTTGTGCAGAGCTTAAAGACCACGTCATTTTTGACGGGTTATACCTAGTATACTGCATAATTTGGAATTAACGATTTTACTTGTGACTGTTTACGGAACCGTATTGTTTCAAAATGCGGTTGATGATTGACTCTGTTACTCTGAGAAGTAGAGTTGGTGGATTACATCAATATTCTATTTCGAAGTGCTTAATTTATTTGCTTTGAATATGTTCACAGGTCAGAATCGGTTTCCCGGCTGTCGTTGTAAGGCGCAGTGCAACACAAAACAGTGCCCTTGTTTCATGGCTGTCCGCGAGTGTGACCCTGACCTGTGCCAGATATGTGGAGCTGGTAATTTCTACTTCTCACCAATTGTTTATCTGCAAATGTGTCAACATTGAGTTGAATGGACTGTTTTCAATTTTTTATATTCTATGTGAGCTGTGGGTGAGAAGCACCCCAGTTTGGGCAGTTTGTTTTAGCTTAATAATATCATGGTAATATTGTTTTTAGCTCCAGTTCACCTACTTCTTAAACAGCATGTTCTTAGTAAATAATTTGTGATTGTCAGCACCGAAAATGCATCGAGCTTTTTCAGCCCAGTCACATTGTTGTCCAAAGCCAATGTGGACCAGATAAGACAAATTCTAGTCATGCTCTAGTTAAAGCTGTAAATTACTGCATTTCAGGCTCATTTCTGGATGGTAATTATTCTTCACAATTTGTTATGTAACACTAGGAAAGCATCATTTTAAAACTTCAGTTGCATTCTCTTTTACAGATCAGTTTGATGCAGCCAAAATATCTTGCAAGAATGTTGGTGTTCAGAGAGGTTTGAGAAAGGTACAGTGCAAACTATCATATTTTAGTTTGAATTAGTACACTAATGTATTGACCTTATCAAGCTGATGATTATGCAGATATCGTTATGAAATGAAAGGGTGATAGATCAATCCTTTGAATCTATTTTTACGAATTTCTTAGAACTGGTACTACTTTCTTGAGGTTTTGACAATTTAGCATTTTTTTAAATCACTCTCTCATCGTTAAAGTCTTAACGATTATATAGCCATGTTGGATTATTTTAGCATTTACTGTTGGCTCCTTCGGATGTTGCTGGCTGGGGAATATTTCTGAAAGAATCCTGTGAGAAAAATGACTTCATCTCCGAATACTGTGGTGAAGTAAGTACGAGCATACATTCGGTCTTCAATGGTTTCATCTGGTCTGTACATGTGGTACCAACCCTAGGAATATTTTTTCATGGCTCATCTAGCTTTCTTTGTATGACTAATTATTGGTGCCATAATTCACTTTATGTTAAAATGCTGTCTTTTGTCAGCTTGTGTATATAAACGACCACACAATACATTGGATACTTGTTAGAAAAGATGCATGTTGAGATAACTGTTCTGAATAGTATTTTAAACAGAGTTTCAATGCATGCTGTGTAGGTTATAACGCAGGACGAAGCGGACAGACGAGGAAAAGTCTATGACAGATACATGTGCAGTTTCCTTTTCAACCTAAACAGTGGTAGGATGTTTAGTGTTTACTTTTCTTGCTCCAGGATATTCTCTCGTGCTGAATTATGATCAGAATTGTTTTTGATTTGAACTTATTTAATTGATTCGCAGATTAAATTATTAATTTTCAAATTTCTAATGAAAACATTTATAAAATTTGTTAATAGTTAACTTGTAGTCTTGCACGAGAGAGAGAGTCTCAGTGCATAGTGCTGCATTCCTAACCAGATGAGAACTGATCAGTCAGTATCTTGGTTCTATTTAAACTATGCTTGGTAGTACTTCTGGTGGGTTATTAAATGATTTGTTGTTGACATTTAAAAAAATACCTGCATTATTCATATAAACCTTGCCAGCTAGCTCTCAACATTAATGATGACCTCTGAATCATGGTTAGTCAGTTAGTTTAAATGTAGATGATTTTACCCCGATTTACCTACTAACCTATTTAGGTTATAGCAGTTATTTGTCTGCCACTTGTTGCAAGTGTCAGATGATGGTGCGTAAAGACGGGGATGTATAACGACAGAGTGACACATACTGGTGATATAAATTATGTCCAACTATATTTTCTCTGCAACCTGGGTTAGAGAAAGATCATATTGTGGGACTGGGCCAAGCTCATTAAACTAGAGTGTTAATTTAACTTGTACTATTTTGGACACTACTTTAGCATAGTTCTTTTGCAGCAGATCTTGCTACAAGGATGTATACTTGACATACTCTGTGAATGAAATTTTTTTAAAGACTTTGTGGTTGATGCAACACGGAAAGGCAACAAGATTCGCTTTGCCAACCATTCGATCAATCCAAACTGCTATGCAAAGGTGATGATGGTCAACGGAGACCACAGAATCGGAATATTTGCCAAACGTGCAATTCAGGCAGGAGAAGAACTCTTCTTCGATTACAGGTAAATCAACAGATTTTTGTTTTATGTAACTTGACTTGTGACAGGAACTGCAGCCATAAATGCAAAACTGTTGCTGGCTAACTGGTCTCTGCTATGCCCAGTTTCGATTTTTGTGTGCATCATATCCATGAAATATCCCATTTTGCCATGCGTCTTTTCCAGATCAGTAAGTAAATACTATCAAAGTCGGGAAGTTAATAGATATCCTGTCTGGTTGTATAATTATGGTCAAGTGCTGTAGTCGCAAGCCAAATCCATCCTTGGCACCACATCTTGGGTTTTTCTGTGGAGGCATCTTTGACATTACAGCCACTTTTCCACATTGGTCTGTACTCCGGATTAGAATCGCCTACTGGCTTGTCTGCAAGAATGATTGATATTCAGACCGATTCAGTTCTTTATATACCTGAGTTAGAGCTAGCATCATTTCGGAACCTAGTTGTCCACTTCTGTTTCTTTCTTGTAGATATGGACCCACAGAGCAGTTGAAATTTGTTGGAATAGAACGCGATATGGACGTCATACCATGAGTTAAGCGCTGTGGCCTTCAGATCTACAGACTTGAAACTGATATTTTTAATCAAGACTGAAGTAAACACAATGCACTCAAAAATAGATTTGTTAGTAAAGCAGCCAAGTTGAAATCAATAAGCCAATAAGATTATCCAAACACAAAGCCCAACCAACAGTCTTCGGAAGGACAGGAAAGAAGAATACAAATGCACCACAGATTGAAGCAAAATTAACTGATGTCCCAAAATGAACTGATACCCTTTGTCTTTGGTTTTACCATTAGAACAGCTAAGAATACTTCAGTACTACTTGTCAAAATCTAAATGAACTGATACTGGTACCCTTTGTCTTTACCATTAGAACTGCTTGTTAAGAAAGTTTCCGGGAGTTCAGGACTACTTATTGTATTTGTATTCGATGAAATCAGATTTAAATTTTTCTATGAATGCTTCAAAGTGCAACAGTTCTACAGTAATCAAAACCTTAATTGAACTGTTTCTTCACTGCGTCAAGTATAAGTAAATCTTTATCATCTCAAATATAAGCAAAACAAACTTGTGCTTTTACTGGTAGTTAAAAGTTACCGCCTGATCAACAAAGAGATAGAACATCCAAAATTAAATATACTATTTAAAAGTTTAAATTCTTCCAAACTTATAATTTAATTAAACGGACCATCCATTGGCCAATGTATCATTCATTCTCTGTAGTTCAACCTTTAGTTAGGTATTCCTACAATACCTTGCATTTCACTAATTCACATTCTTCAATTTACTCTAGCAAATAAATCTACAAAAAACATATCATACCCTACCAACAGCCAAAAGAAAGTGTTTCAGTAAAGGACAGCTTGGGAGGACATGTATGTCACGCACATGCCACAAGTGTTTGGTGCTAAACCAAAGCGTTAATAAAATATACTGGTGAGAGGCTTAATCATAATGCTATTATTTGTGGGGGAAAATACTTCAGGTAATACAAAAACAGAAAGTTTTCAGTTGGCTGAGTCATTCATTCTCTGTAGGTTCAGGGGGAGGCGGTCCATTGGGGTAGGGTTCGTTAGCTACAGCAGGCAGCGGAGGAATGGGAAACTCGTCTGGGGGTGCGGCCAAGACAGCTCCAGCTGCAGCAGCTTCTGGTTCTCCAGTGAGGTCGGCCAGGTTCGTGATGGATTTGCTTTTGACGCATTGAAAGTCAACGTGTCGGCTTTTGGCTTCCTCTTTTTCCCAGGACATGTGAAGGAATGGACGCTGGACGTAATTGTAGATGACTGCAACCAGAACAGCACAATGTAACTCTCAACATGCACAGGGTAGCAGATTGTAATCTTTACTTAATTTTATTGTCTAATTCCTTTACAGTACTTTATTGTGTTGATATTTATTAGTTATTTGTTTTTTTTTAGCTCCAATGACAGTGTTAAACTACATCTGCCATCTAAGCCTCACATAACTGTTGATGAATAGAAGAACAATCAAATTCAAGGACCAAATAAATATAATTAATTAGAAAACTCAATGAGAATATCACTTTATTGAGGCACAGTGGAAATAGGACTAATCTGTATCAGAGACACCAGTGTATCATTTTGGTCAGGTCAGACTTGGAGAAAAATGGAAGATGAAATGTTAGATGTTCCTTGATTTCCTACCTTCTTGTCGCCCTCCTGGCCTGCGCTTCACTTTCTCCTTATAAGTTGGATAACCTGCAAAAGAAATCAATTCATTTTAGATTTTGTAACATGGCTTGTTACTTAGTTTTCTACTTTGAACTGAGTTTCACATAATATAATCACAAAATTTCTAAGGCAATCTAGAACTGCATCAATCTGTGCAACAACTTCTCTGCTTACCTTGTGCTTTGGTATAAAAGCAGCAAAAGAAAAGCAGTCATTAGTAAAATACTTCACTTTATCATACACCTCAGTGACTGAAAAGTAAGTCACTTAATATGCATTTCTCCAAGAAGAAAAGTACAGCAAACTGCAGAATAGAAAAATATTTTCCAAAACTATACTATTATAGTAGTAGGCTTAGCAGAGCAAAATTTGAGACTCATAAGATACCGTACAAAAACCATGAGCACAAGTAAAACTTCTTAAAGTCACCTTCAATTCCAAGTCGAATCTTCTTCAGGCCTCTGTCACGCAAGACCTGTTTGGCTACATCACGGTTTTCAATGTACTTGAAAAAGCGATACATCTGTGTACTGTGTATAACTGCAAACATAACATAAACATCATATGTTATATCTGCCTAAAAACATGTCCCTACCATCTTGAGACTAACTTCACCTCAATTAGTAGCAAGTAGGTCTTATTCACCTTGCGCTGTCAGTTCTTTGAACTCTAGCGACCGTCATGATGAAGCTTCTCCATTTCTTTCTTTCTGATGTCACGTGCCAAATTCATTACAGTTGTTTCGTGTATCTCATCCATCCATTTTTTCCTCGGTTGCTCTTGTTTTCTCCTTCCCTCTCCACAAGCCAACATCATTTCAGTTTCCAATCCGTCTGATCTCATAACATGTCCAAAGAACCTCAGCTTTGTTCTTAGCACTATTTGTTGTAAATATTACAATGTCATAAACACTTTTTAAAGCAGTCTACAAAAATTGAATCATTATGCTTTAAGTAATAACATATGTGTGACTGAACGCACATTCAGAAAAACGTCTCAAATTACACAAAGATCAAACAAAGTTGGTGAATCTGATAATTCTTTTAAATGGAAATTCAAAAGATATAATTCAAAAGTGAATAGGTAAAGTTACCCTGAGGGCACTCGTCTCCCATCTGTGGAGGGTAGTCGCCATCCCAATCAACCACATCTTCATCTGTCAGAATCACTATATGACACTCACGATCACCGTGCTATCGAACAGACAGAATGCATGACAAAACAAGTGGTTAATAAGGCAAAACTCATTTTGTCTTTTGCTGATTCGGGAAATCAAATAGTATAGGCCATTATCTGTCCATACAGTTTGTACTGGATAGTTCAGAGGGATGGCTCAGTGAATTGCGATTGTAATTATTGAACAAATGTAGACTACATCAAAGATGACTAAATATTTCAATTAATAGTTACCTCCATCTAAATTATAATTATATGATGAGTAATTGATGAGTGGCCTAATTATAGTTTTGAAATAGCGAATAAGGTTTGTAAATATAACCACAGTACATGCTATTAATACTTAAAGCATTTTTCAAATACATCAGATTCAACCAAATTCTGCATAAAAGGGCCACTAAATTAATAAACTATTTCAGATGTGGTAATTTGAGAACCAGTACTTAATGTTTAGAATTATTAGAAAGCAGATATCTCAGTATTAATGCCTCTCAGTCAAAGTCACATTCTTACCTGAGCTGCTACCACCATTTCGGGTAAAATCATATCCTCAAGGAACAGGTTGAACTGTTTACGAGCACCATCATTTGACAACTCATGCAAAAGACCACCTGTTAAAAAAGACCAATGGCACATTCCATTTATCATCTGTTCCTATGGATAGTGTTTACTAAAAACCAGTTACAGCAAAAATTAAAGCATTGCAATCTATCGATTCAATACTGAATCTTGCTGCCAGACTCTGTTCCTCGTCTCGTCAGTGTGTGCATGGCATGAAGATGCTTGCATGTTATAATCGAGTTAGTCTGTGATATCTAATTCAATTTTCACTCATATCCGTAAAAGTAGCGGTTACATTCGTGTGCTTGTCATCTACGAAAACGCAGTACTTAATCACTGAAGGAAACATTTACTTGAAAGCAACTGTTGGTATCGCTTGTTAAGGTCATCGCCTACGAGACACTGCCATGACAATTCATTTTAGTTAAAACAACACACAATAAATATACCATGCACCAGAGGCTAAAATCATAATGGTTCATCATATTTTAGAATCATTTGACTGTTAAATTAGTAAGACAATGCCAACTTCAATGTGGGAAACGTACGTAGGTTTTGGCATTTGACGACCGAGGCATCAAAGGGAACCAGAAGATAATCGCAAGCCTCCTTCAGCTCTTGAATAGAAACGCTCGGTGGACAACGAATGATTCCGGTCTTATAGTAGTCCTACAGACAATTAACATAATGAAGACAACTAAACATAAGGAACCAGCTCAGAATGAAGGAATGATATTGCAGCAATTACATCAACATGATCATTTATAACTCAGCAGACGGACACAATGTCAGAGGTCATATAACTTTAATAAGGCATAAAAGAGGTAAACATGAATGAAACGTAAATACATAGTTGTCATGTTCTTAATAATTAGTTAGTAAATATGCATTGATGATATAAATAGCTATGAGGCGGAGAATAATTATATCCCAGATTTCCTACACATGGTAGATAACTCCAAGTGATTGGGTCAAGGTACTAGACTTGATAGATTAATCTACATAAAGGTCTGTCCATTTAGTACGTACATACGGAGGGGGGGTTCATCGAAAATGCATGTTTTGCATATGCGTCCATATGCACAGTTGGGGGAGGGTTCTTGGCTCCACACAATGTGGTATGACACGTTCCCCAATCTGCTACAGTCCCACACACCAAGATTACTGAGTGGAGAGATCTTGGCCACACAGACTGGCTGACTCATCCCTCAAATTGGCCTACAACTGCTGGACAGCTCAGATTTCATCAGCTACAGTCATTGGCTGTAGTGCACTTAGTACTGCTGCTGCAGTATAAGACACTCGGCCGTATATAGTCCTACAGGTGTTTCTTCAACACGCTCATGCAGAGAATACTTTCAGTCAGGATTGATAGCACATCGTTAACTTTTCATTAATTATAGATTGCTTTATAGGGGGAGGGTGATTGTCAAATGTACGTACGCAGGTGGGGGTATTCGAAAAGTATGTCTGCATACACGGAGGGGAGGGGTCAATTTTGTCAGGATTTTTGCATACATACTAAATGGATGATCCCTTAGGCATAGCACGTTGGAGGTCATCCCAGCGGATAGCTAGGCAATTGTGTTTCGTAGATAACTGATTGCATCTGGCAGTTGCTGAGCGGAGAAAGATATGAACAGGTGAGTATCAATAAGCATAATATTGAAGGAATATACCAGTCACAATATAAAACAGGTTGATGATCTTGGTTACAGTAAGAGAATCTCAGCAGCAGAAGCTCAAAAACGTTTGCAGATGGTGGAGAAATTGGTAATTTTGAGATGTAAGATTCAGTTCGAGTAGATGTTGATTTGATGAAGTAGTCTGTTGTGAGCGATGGAAGCACGAAACTTTGTCAGCAAAAGATGGAAATTAATCCGTGTCAGATGCTGCGCTGGAAAGTGTGGGAATGGTAAAGAGTCGCAAGCCCACAACCAGACAAGACAGATCAAATTCCTCAAAGTCAGATGTCATACCAGTATTATAGCGATTTTATTCTAACAGTAAAATGCAACATCTAAAACTGAGTGATCTCTTCCCAAATACTAATAATTAAACTGAAAGTAATTAAATTGAAAGCCTATAATGCAGAATTATATATTATAAAATGAATGTAAAGTGGAACCACTCACCTCAAACTGCAATGAAACCCAGGACAAGGCAACAACATTCGTTGGAAGGCTAATGTTTTGGCCATTGATGGAAACTAAAAAACAGAAAATAAAATGTCACAGAATATAATTAGGCAGGAGTTTAAAAAAAATTAAAGTGCTTCTCTTATTCCAAGGAATAATATTATTATTATCACTTAGCAGTGAAATTTTTACTAATTTGGAAATGTATAGAAGTTCTCAGCAGGCTGTGCTGGATTTGTTGCTCGGTATCCTCTAAAAGCTGGGACGTTTACTATGAGACACTTCCATAGAGACTTTTCTCACAGCAGAAGAAACTAATTAGAAAGTTCCATTGTGAGCTCTCCGTTTATAAGAAAACTTTGACCCTAAAATGAATCAAACTTATTTTACAAGTACATGATAGGCTTAAGTTCTAGAATAGAGTTCGTATTAAAGATGTAAAACTGAGGTTCTTAACTGGTGTGTCACAAATTCTCCGTCGTTCCTAGCATGCTTTCCATTTCATTTACTTTAGCGATTTTGATAAATATTGGCATTAAGTTTTGAGAAATAATAGCATTGAATCTGTTTTCATCTCAATCTGGTTCGATAATAATTTTAGTATTGGCCCAATCAAGGATTAGGCTGACATGACCAATTGGCCATCGACGTATTTTGCTGCCTTTCTACAATCTACATAGGCCTATAACCTCCACAGGACTGGAAAGTCTATGTAATGTAGTGTGAAAATTTGGGTTCCAGAACATTACAAGGAAACTAAAAATTTCGCGAATCTACAGCTGATTACCACTTAAGACAGATTTTAGCAACGACAGAATTAAGGCCTACAGGCCTAGTAGGCCAAATAATATGCGTAAAGATGCTACCGATCTTACTCGACAATCGAGCCAACTACGTATACAGGTATAGCCTAATCGAATAAGACTTGGCCAAATAAATTAACGTAGAGTCGTAGAAACGGGATAAAATCGCAGAATAAGATGCACTTCTAGAATATAGAACTTTAGAATCTTTCAAAATTTGAAACACAATATTTTCGTTTATTAAATCCACAATGACAAACCGCACTGTCTCTACGGACAACTACAAGCATTCAATAGCAACATTTTGTTTCAATAGAAAGGTAAAAGGTTAGTGATTTTGTATAGTGACCATTTGGCCTCGACTCGGTTAATTTTTCCATGAATATATGATGTGAGATCTTTCACCACCGCTCGTCCGTTTGAATTTTAGTCAATTTAGGTCCCCGTTGACAAACTGTGCTAGCACAAGATACAGAAATTTGAAATCTCTTAAGTAAGCCAGCATCGGGACTCGAACAGCCAGGGCTGGATTAACCAGTATGCTCATTATGCTCAGAGCATGGGGCCCCCGCCGACATGGGCCCCCGAGAGTAGAAAAATACAAATTTATTACATAAAATAATTTGTTATAATGGATCAGATGCTAAACAAGAATTTGCATTAAGAAATTGCAACTTTTAAATAGCAGTCATTGAACCGGTGAGGTGTGTCTTCTTCGGCTCAACTTATTTCTGGCAACATAATGTCACAATATCTCTGATTTAATCTTGAACAATTATTACGGAATAATTGTTTGATCACTTTGTTTTCAGCTACAAGTTAATTTATACATAGGATAATGTATTAACGCACACAATTTTCCGTGTTCAGTTCGACATGGGGGCCCCAGAAAATAATGATCATGGGGCCCCCAAATATGCACTGTGTTCCAATAAAACTGTGCAAAACTGTTTCTGTCACAACTTCATCAAATTTCAACCAATTTTAATAACTTTTAATAGGCAGATGGAAAATGGCTTAAGTTTTATATGATATAAAAATATTCCACCTCACCTGACTCATAGCACCGCAATACCTTGTTAAACACAGATGTACCAATTTCTAAATAATAATTTGTACCCAACTGAATTATGACCTTTTACTATGATACTTTTACAAAGGATGCAGTCTGTCTAGATAACAAACTCAAATAATTTAACACAATGAAATTCACTAATTTTGGAGTTCTTTACTGTCTCAGGGTGTGCAATGGTGTTGTTGTTAGCATGCTGACAAGTTACAATAAATTCCCACCAAATCCAAAATCCTGCTGCAAATTTCTGTTCCACCTGCCATGACGAGTACAGTGCATGGTCATACACTGTCTGTCAGATGAAATGGCGAGGGAGCACTTGTCACCTGACCTCAAATGCTGAAGTTTATAAATAAAGTAACAAACATTTCAAGGGAATGCTCTTCACTACATTCAAAATTGCTCCATTATTTACTTTTACCATGTGAATCTTTATCTTACCTGGTGCAAATTTTTCCTTCAGCGACTTCAATAGGACATCTTTGACATGTCCTTCCACCTAAGCAGAGAAACTCTGGTTTTAGTTGCTTGATTTTAATAAATCAATCAGAAAAGCGAGTCTAGATTTATGTTCACTATAAATAATGATTTTACGCGATATTTATCGTAAAATGTAAATCTTTTAAATTTCTCGGTGCTAGACAAAAGCCGCTTCAGTAGACCAACTAATTCACTGGCGCTCTATGAAATCAAGTCCACAACAGCCAAACTTCTTGTTCGTTCTCATCATCTGATGTCAGGTCGAAATTCGGGATTTTAAGTAAATCCTGCATTGCAAGAGTTCATGACTTAATAGAGTGAGGGATATAAATTACCTGGTAATACGTAAGCGGATTATAAATCTTGAATGGATCAAATGGAATGATTCAACCTTAAACAAGCAGACTTGAAGTCCCAAAGTCCTTACCTGCACCTCATTGTGGTGGGAGGGGGAGTGTGAACAGACAAGTAGGGAAGAAAAGAAGACGCAGACTTAAACGTTGAACTTGTCGTCAAGAGCAAGCAAAATACTTGACTTTAAAAATGATTTCCTACACATCATTTAAATTTACATATTTAACGATCATTTGCACTTAATTAAATGAAAATATTAATGGGATGGCTCCACTTTAGCACATCAAAGCATACCGGTAGTCTGTTTTTAAAATCAAGTTGAATTAACCTGCTTAGAGGAAAAGCCCATTCAAATAGCATTGTCCGCTAGCCTGAAAACCCCACAGAATTTGTCGGCATCACCATGTTGAAATGACAACACTCCCATGAAGTGGCACTCACAGTCGTTGTCAACATTTCTAATCAACATTATAGCTTCATAACTGATTTAATTTTTCAAACCACTCAGCAAAAGTTATTCAGGTCTAAGCATGCATGCTTATAATTTCTCCTTTTTTACTTTTTTGTTTATGTTTAAGAGACAGAAGTGTGCCAATACCTTTGCAGGACTAACTGCAGCCACAATGATAAGAGCGATTTCTGCCAAAAGAATGAGAATCAGGACAACCCAGTACTAAAACATAAAAATCAATTACTTCAATCAATCAATCCTTTTCAATCAATCAAAAATCATTCAGTAAATAAGCACAATACAGAAAGACCATCTTATTGAAAGACCAGTTTATTCTATTAGGTTCAATAATACATCTCCAAAATTACTCCATATAATTATATTCATATAACTTTGGACTCAAAAATATCAACATATATAATTTGCTTATATGTTAATTCGGTCTCGCCAACGCTCTCGCGGGCGTAACGGTCTCAGAGAAAGTCGAGCAAATTTCTCTTGCACCGACGCGTTCCAGTAAGTAAGTATAGTTTTATTCTTTCAAATTCGCCTTCAGCCTCTGATCTCACTATGGACGCTTGGGTTGGTTAGTCTTATTTTCCAATATTATCGAAAGTGAACAAAAGAAGCCATTTGCACGAAGAATAGGGTACGTTACACGGGATGGGTAAGTATCTTTTTATATTACGATATTGATCGTGTTTCGAGTAAGTAAGTATATTCTTTGAAATTGTGGTCCTTGATTAAAAATTCCTGTACTTTTTATGAGTTACAGCTAGTATCTTCAGAAACGCTCCCAGTCCAATTCTGCCAATTAACAGCTGATGCTGGCAAGCAAATCGACTCAATGTGAAGTTTCTGTATGCCACACAATGCCATGTTAGGAAGATCCACAAAATCATTGTGAAAACTAGGCATTACTCCGCCTCAGCAGAGATCATGCACACAAATAGTTGCAGAAATTTGCTACAGACAGACAGAAATGCACAGGGGCAAACAGAGATACGAGAAGGCTGAGAGATAAGTCTCCAGCCTTCTGTGAGGTGAAGTCCCAGAAGGCGAGCAACAGCCCAAAGGTTGAGGGATGGGAAGAGATGTACTGCACTTTGGCCCTGCTTATGCCTATCTAGACACAGAGGCAAGGAGAGAGCAAATTATGTCTTGTCAATTATTCAATTATTGAATAAGCTTGCATGTTATTACAAGTACAGACTAGTCGCTAGTGCTAAATAGCTTCAGTATTGTTCTTCATTCATTTCAATTCTTATTTTGTAAAGTACATTGATCTGTTTAAACTGATTTCTACTTTAAATATATAAACATATATTTCAAGTTATTTCCTTCCAATTGTAATTCAGACTGTCATGATCTTCATGTGATTTATTATGCTCAGCATTTAGAAACTTTAATATTTCGTTAAGGGTTAAGTGACTTAAGCCTGTGATCAATATTTAGAGGCTCTTAATGTTTGAGTAGTGTTAAGACTCAAGAGATTAAGTATGAAGACAACATCAAGTCAAGGACAAAGAAGCATATGAATGTACTGTGTCAATTCTGTCATGTTTTTAGTTTGTTTTGTGCAAGGAGAGGGCAAACTTACTTTCAATTTCATATCAAAATAAAATTGTGAAATAACAGAAATATTATATAAGAAATTTCTTTGTAATGTTGCTGCTGTACTTGTTCAATTTAAGAAATTTGCAATTGCAAGAAATCCGTAACAGATTTCAGGTTAATTTCACTCGCAATAGGTTTTTAACATGAGAGCTGTATTTGTCAAGTACAAGTGCTTTTCAGGTAATAGCTAAAAATTGTTGTAAGATTTTTATTAGGAACTAACTAACACTAAGTACTCGGTTCTTACTCAGAATAGGCAAATAGCACTTCTAAATACTCGTTATCGGTGAAAAATGGTCCATCCCTAGTGAAAACAGTGAGAAATCAGTCAACTACAGAAAAGAAAGTTTAGGATTATAGACTGATTGGAAGTTGGGTAGCTGCTCAGAATGGTCTTGTCCCGGGTTGCATTTACATCGGTTTTGACAAGCCTAATTCAACAATATCTTTGAGGTTGGTATAACTAAGGCATCCTTGCATTGGCATGGTTATGTTATGGCATCATATAAATTGTCATTATGATACCGGAAGTTGTTGTTGGATTTATATAGCTTTTATGATTCAAATCAGCATAAAATTATGGTTGAACAAACAGAGTCAGGTGCAATAAACATATCGAAGCGACTTTACAGTCGAATAATATATTATCTATAGCTGGTTATGTACACTCCATTTTGTTCACAAACTATTCTCACAGCCACATGATCTTAAGTTAACAAAGTTTAGTCAATATAACTGCCAAAATTGCCTACTTCCTGCTACAGACTGTTAGTCATAGTTCTTTGTTGAACAGAGCATAAGGTAATTGGAAGACCTACTAATGATGTGGGTATACCCACCACGTAGGGTCGGGTATCAGTGATGGTCCAAAAGCTCTACCTGCAGACCCCTAGTCTAGTCAAAAGCAGGTATCTGAATGTGGAATTGTTTATCAGCTTGACCTGGGTTGGTACAGATCCTGGTAAC
>JAQFXW010001282.1:0-15301 GCA_034693945.1 Dendrobaena attemsi | reverse complement strand
TTAGACCGTTAGCGCAGACATGCACCGCATCAGCGCGACATCGCGACATCGAAAGATCGAGTATTATTGTTTAGAATATATAGTTTTTGTGGTGGAGGACAAATTTGTGTGATATGTGATTTTGCAGCAGTGAACTGTTTAATGTATTTAAGAGGTTTATGTTTAGACTGTGATGAATAAGTAAGAAAGTATATTCTTTATTGAATTGGTTGTAGAAGATTTGCACTTCAGTGTACAGACAATAAAGTTAATAAATAATTCAAGGTGTGTCCTTCCCATGAAGTTTTCCCTTATGATTATTATCATTGTCAAGCGGAATAAGTATGCAGTCATGAGGTCATAGGTGCTGTTGATATGTGGATGGTTTCTGTCTGAGAGCAGCTTGTGTTATTTTGTGAGAAGATAGTGTGATGTGATTTATGAATGGCCCTATTTATATGGTGGCTGAACCCTTCTGAAGGCATAATAGAGTTATTATTAATGTATGAAAGAAATTATGTTTCATTGTGATTGAGTAAGCTGACAGTGATAAATGAGTAAGAAATAGTGTTTCTGATCCTTATCTAAAGATATACATTGCGTTATACTACATTGTGTTATACTTGTGGTTATGCTGAACAGTGTGCACTGTGTATATCATGCCTCTCTCTGTTTGTGCCTCAAATTTCTGAAAATAATTTGACTTGCAATATACAGTATAATACTCTTAAGAGATTTATTAAATGATAAAAAATATTGCTGAAATTGTCATGTACATAAGGACCATAAGTGAATATTGTCGTACTTTAGGCATTGATTATTATACTTTGCCTCTTGTATCCTAGCTTGTGTTGACATGAGTTTATTTATGTTTCTGACTTTTTTTGAACCATGTGTCTGATCTGAGCACCAAAGAGTGTCTCTTACCTATGTTTTGAGATTTTGATTGGTCAAGGACCTTGTTTTCTTCTCTCCTTTGAGATCACAATGAAGTAATTCGATTAGGTGAGTCTGATAGTTGAGGATTCTTAACTTGCTAGTCATGTTAATTCTGTTGTCTTCTGATGTTAACTAGTGTGCTTTACTATACTTGATTTTTTTGTTTCGCTTCGTCATTGCATATAAGTAAGGAATCGAGCATCCTATTTTGATATTCTTTAAGAGCATCCAAACTGTTGCATTGTAGTTGTGTGAGTTGCTGGCAATTATTCTGTTCTCGTGCTAAATGTTTTGTTCACATATGTTTGATGTTACACAGTTGTAGTCTTGCTACAATGGAAAACACTTTGTTACAATCTGTTTTAGTGCTTCAAATTCAACCCTTCTGTCTCCCCATTCTTTCCTTCAGGAAAAACCGGAAAAGAAGTCCTTGGCGACGTTGATCTGAGGCCGCATTATCCATATCCGGTGACCACGAGACCAAGCGAGTTGGACAGAGACGGACAGAAGCCGCCAGTTTTTAACCCTGCTGTGGGCGGCTCAGAAATATGGAGATGGACGGACAGGCTGCAGAGCCAGGACAAGGAGGAGTTGAGGAATGCAACGATGCTTTCTAGGGAACGGTTGGCTGGGATGGCTACAGAAGATGTTGATCCAGCGAACAACGAGAGCATCTGGCTCAGTTCAAATGACTTTCTGTTCTGGCAAGATCAGCAGAGAGCCCAGGTATAGAGATGAAGTTTGGAGGAATTGTTTTGCAAATCATGACAGCGTGAATAAGCTGTAGCAAGTGGTGTGCTTGAGTAGTCATGACGTTGGTTCTGGTTGTAGTAAATAAGAGTGTAGGAACCTGCTTTTTGTCTTTAAGTATTTTTATAAAAACTGTTTTGAGCAAGACCAGTGACCTGGAATGCAATTGATGCTTCTGCTTCTGAGGTGACGACAGCCTTTTTTATCGTTTACGACTTGCATGTATGTTAGCAACGAATCTAGATTGGTTCCCTAACTCTGTGACCTGACCAGGAATTGCCTGGATTTGCAGCCATCGATTGGTGCACTGCCACTGATTTATAAATTGTATTATGAGGATTTTAACGATTATAATATTAATAGAGGCTCCAGAATTAGATCAAAGTGCAGATTATAAAGATTTCAGTTCAGTGAACTTCTATGCCAGAATTTTGAACCTTGGGAACAAGTGTTAAATGTTACAATACACTCAGTACAGTTAGCCTATTTTCTGTTTTTTTTTCTAGGGCTACATATCCCTTGTTATCATTTGCATTTAAGGTTAGCTTTGAAAGTGATGTTTGTTTGCTGTGTGTTGCGCTTAGAATGATCCTGGTTCCTTCCATGACCAACAGAGGACTTGTTGGTCTGCTGACCAGATGGTCAGTGACCCACAGTTTGCAGCACAAGTGCCACAGGGAAATTCTTGGGGAGGCTTCAGATCCGACTTGGGGCCCTTGACATCCAGAGATGACCCTGGTTTGAGCAGATACACAAAGGTTAGATATCTGATGCTTCCACTGTGCTGTTTATTGCTTTGGTGAGTGAGGTTAGTCCTTGATTTAGTCAGGATTTGAATTTGACTAACATTAGGCTATATTAGGCTATGTAGTTATACCAATATAGAAAATTATGGAGGGCACATGATATATGCATATATACATGTAAAATTTATATGTAACTGAATATTGCAAATCAAAATGCATACTGGTGCATGTGCTATCAGCAGTTGTAACTATTTAGCCATTATTAGCAAATACTTGTTAACAAATAACCTTATTGTTAAAATAAATATTATGCACATTTGAATAGTGTAAATAATGGCTGAGGATGCTGCTAGATATTAAAAAGGCAGTTCAGTTCAGCACCTGTTTAAAATATGGCACCAGTGCCTTGAATAAACTGCAGTGTAGAGTCCCAAATATTATGGTAGAGTGCACAGATCTATTGTAGGTCATCTTGATCGATATCGATGGAGTGAGCTGGCTAGCCTGTAACTTGATGCATTTAATTCAGAGTGTCATGAGCTTCGTTAGGACTTATTGTTTCTCCTTTCAGAGAGGAGAGGAGAGAGATTCGCGAGACCTAAACAAGATGGGCTGTGCGGGTCGTTTCGATCTTCCCACTGTTCATGTTCCTCCTCTTGATGACATCGTGACTAAGATTCTCGAGGACGATTTCCACACAAACATCATTTCATTAGACTCGAAGCCTCGGTCGTCCAGCTCAGACGTTTTCTCATTTGATGGGTAACTAACCACTTGCTTACTTTACATGTGTGTACAATTTGTTCACTTTTAAGTTGGTGAGCAAGATTTTTTAATTGCTTACAAGTTTGGAAGATCATTAATCTGTATTTTATACGAAATAGAAGACTACAACCTGTGAACTCATCAATCGGGGATTTTACTTCTGGTGTCAATCACGAGTTTCATTTTTACGGCATTGTTCTCTGATTGTATCTTGATTTTGGTGCACTGCTAATTAATATATTGTGTCTATTGTGCAGTAGATGGAAGTTGCTACATACAAGTTTCAGCGATGGAATCATAATGATATTGTTTATACAGTGATGTCTTCAAAGTTATGCTTGCAACATAATGGCTTCATGAATAGAATTTCTTGTGAAATTTTGTGATATTCAGCTTTGCTTTGATAAAATCTGGCTTTTAGATCACCAGGAGGCAGCAGCAGCTTTTACGACGGTCTCTGGTCGAACACCAATGACAACAGCACAGCATCGCCTGGCAGCAGGTCGGACCATAATTCCATTTCCTATGGAAGCCTCCAGAAGAGCTCCATCCTTTCGGATGCCTTCTCCATGGATCCTCACTGTCGCGACGTTGTGTCCGACTGGCCTGACCAGTGTCACATGACTTCCGCCAAAGGGCTGCAATCTCGTGCACCCTCTGCACCTGATCAGTCAGATGTTAGATACTACACCCCATTTGGGGGTAAAAGTCTAAACCAGGGGATTGGAACAAGAGATGACAACGACCGAGCACAGGAAGATCTGGGATTTTCCGGGTCCGAGGATTTGTTTTTCGCTGATCACAGAATATGGCAGAAGGATGCAATGGAAGCAGGTCTTGCAAGGGCAGGTCAGGCGAACTCACTGACAGAAAGAAGACATGACAGATCGGGAAGACAGGTCTTTGTTCCTCCACACAATGACGAAAGGAATGAAGACCAATGCGGTGGTAAGAGATTCGGTAAGCTGGAGGCACCTGGGCCAGTGCTTGGCTGGAATGGCTTGAGTGAGAATGCGGCACAGTACGACGTGCGTGAAGCAGACTTTGATGGTATGAACGTACCTGAACAATTCAAATCGTCTATGAAAGATTTGGAGATGTGGGCGCGTACATGGAACGAGCACCATGCTCAGTCAAGGAATGACAGTTTTGGTCGGCTGCCTGTCAATGAAGACATGGCTTCAATGGGTCTTTTTCCTAAATCCGTTCCTAACCCGCAGGCCACACATCTCGGCCCTCCTCTTTCCCAAGTAGTAGGTGATAAGAAATTTGCTAGTCAGCAGCAGCCAAAATCTTCAGGTGAGTGTAGCAACCCTGGTCGTACTCTGAATCTTCCCTTTTCTCAGTCCTCTGCGCAGCCAGGGAGTGACGTGCTCGAGGAACTCGCCCGGCTTCCTCCTCACTTGCGTCAGCAGTACGTTCAGTATCTGAGGGCTCTTCTTGGTCTGGACTATCTGTCGATGCAGAGTGCGGCGTCTGCTGCTAAATACGGATCTCAGCAGCGCAATCCCACCGAGTTCTGGCCTTTCATCCCGCCAAATGGACCGTCTGCTCTTCTTGGGGTCGATGGATGCACAGTTTTTCCTCAGATGAATGCATATGCTCTTGGCGGAAAGGTGCCGATTTTTGTAAGACCAGGGGAGACTCCGTGTGACTATGCTCCTCCGTTTATCCAGCTTCCACAGTTTGTTCCTGGAATGAAAGCTTTTCGGTAAGTTGTAAATCAGTAAAACTTAATATGAAAGCCAATAGTATTAACTGACAGATTAGGTGAGATAGAATTGAACGACTCGTTAATGTTGCTGACACTGACAGTATTTACTATTAGTATTCGATTTGAAACTCTTTTGAGATTCAGCTGTGGGAAGTGCAATTTCATTTAAAGATCAAATAGATGTAAATTAAATTCTTTAATTTGATGTGATCAAGGCTTGCAAGATTTAAGATTTGAGGTTAAAAGCTAAAAGATATAGATTTGAGTCAAGGTGTTTGGTATCTGTGCATCAGCGAATGCTGATAATTGAAAAGTAATGTAAGTCGGAATGTGCAGATTTCTTGACTTGCAAGTCTTTTGTTTCCTAACTGGATGTACACTTGCCTGTATGACATAAGCGAATGACAAGAGAACAGCTCTGCTATTCGGCTTGCAATAAAATCAGTGGCATTGATATAATATCAGTGTTGAATTTGGCTCTTGATTGCATTGGCCATTGATTGCAGTCTTGTTGATTATGACAATAGTGCTACACTGGATTTGTTGGGAAAGTGAATTACCGAACTGTTGATTGTCATGTTCTTTGACAGGCGAAGCGGACCAGCCAATGAACTCCATGTTCGACTTGAGGAATGCTATGAGCAGTTTAAACAGCTGGAAAATGAACGGAAGAAGGTGAGAATTCAGTCGTTCAGAGTAGTTTGAGTATAATTGCAGAGGACAGGTTATTATGTGAAAGAGATTTAGTATTATTTTGCTACCATACCATGATGGTCGCCTTTATGAGTGAGATTTTTGGGTGGGCAGAGGCAAGATACCCTTGGCAAAGTTATGTGGGAGCTTGTACACCAGAGGTCTTTATGTTCTCCATCATTTGACGCTTCTTGCACTAGTGCTGGTCTCCTTGCCCATATTCTGCCCAGCCATTGTCACATGTCGCCTAAAACTACTCTGCTCACTCCGTCCCTGCCCCATGACCACATGCTCCTAGATTAAAATCTGTCTCAGAAATCCTTCCTTGCAAGGATGCACAGCAAATAGCATTGATTTCCTTTGACTCTCGCTCTGAACTGATCTCCTATTCCATCATCACTATGTCACACAAAGCTTCTTTTTATTCATTTTTCCAAGTCACCAGACCAGAGAATTGATGCAGAGCGGATGAAAAGGACAGTCAAGTCGCCGTGAGCAGAAGAACGCAGTGTATGACGGCTTTTGCAAGATGAGTGAGGGCAACAAAGCTTGTGCAAATAGAATGGCGCCCACTAAGCACTGCCACACCAAAGACGCGATTCTATAGGAGATATTTAAATATAAATATATACAATATTTCCTGACATTGACAAGCCACACAAATTGGTTTCGTTAGATGTTGCAGGTTTAATTGTCATTATTTTATTTACCTTTTGTCTTGTTTAGTAAAATTTGTACTGTATATTTCAAAATGTCATTCTTGCAGACGGAGGCAGAACTGGCTCGGCAGAATCCAGGGAAGATGATTTCGAGTAATAACAATCGCCAGATCCCTCAGCTGCCACAGAGCCCGTCACGCGTTGATCGTCTCATCGTCGAATCTCTGCGCGAACATGCAAAGGTGAGTTCGGACTTAAGTAACACAAAGAGGGCACTGGCAGGTTAAGGAAAACTCTGTTACAACTTACTTGACTGACCTTGTACATATCTTAATATTTCCTATTCAATTGTAGTCCTTTATTCGTGTAATTGCAAACAAGGATCTGCTTAAGATCGACCCAGATCCTGATTTACAAGCAAAGTGATAATGTGGAGTTTTCAGTGTACTCTGCCATTTTGAGAGTGATTAATTTTGGTGAAAATGTTGTAACTGTAGGTGGTGACTCTGGTTGGTAGAATGCAACAGATCCGTGGAAGTTCCCTGCCGGAAAGAATTCATGTAACTCTGGCCAGGTGGTTGGAGGGCACAACAAAGGTCCAGTCATGTCGCCGTGATGAAATCATCAACGCCATCAACCGTCACCAGAGCAAAAATCCACAACTGCAAAAGGAAAAAGGTGGGAATAGTGAAATGAAATGGCAACATTGGATGGTGTTCATTTCTAAATCAAACGTGGAATTTACAGGCAGGGTGGTCATTTTGCACATACTTGTACCTCAATACAGTATTTGGCTTATGCATGATTTTATTTATTTATTTATTCACACACTTCTACACTGCCCCTTCAGGTTCACTACTACTCAGAGGCGGTCCCTACTACAGCCCGGAGGTGTGTCGGAGTTTACACGCTGAGGCACCACGATCAATTGTGGGTGGACATAGGCAAGATATGTGGCTTGGGTCTATATCGAACCCGTGACCCTTCGGATGCAAGGCGGTGACTATCCCATTAAGCCACCACGCCTCGCATGTATTGCATCGAGTAATTGATAATGCACCTCCCACAGATTAAAGCACCTTCCACAGAATAACCATTCAGAGGGGCTCTCAACAAGTAAGCCTTGGGCAGAGCAGGCACTAAAGAGTGAGAAGTCAATGAGCAAAACCCAGTCTTTAGTGAGGAGGAAGTTCATTTAGATGGAGCGATCCACTTCAACAAACGCCTCATGTTGGTCATACATAGTACAGTGAGCATATATCCTGAGAAGTCTATTGCTGAAAAATTCTGTTATAATTTTCAAATTTTGTTATCTGCAGTTCTTATCTCTTGAGTTAGCTACCAGTATCTGATTTCATGACTTACGATTAATCTGTTATGTGCAGATGTTCTGGGACTGGCAGAGGGTCTCGGTGAGCTGACCTTCCATACTCGCGAGGCCAGAACTGCCCTGTGGTGTGCACTCCAGCTTTCCAGCACAGATCTTCCTCCGGTCTGCATCAGAGCGGCTGAATCGTCTGCCAGACGGGTGCGGTTTCTGGGTCCCGTATCTACCGCAGACCACATGGTCCCAGACGAAGATGCAGACGAGACGTCTGATTGTGAGACGGATGTCATCGGCAAAAGCAACGACGCAAAACACGGAATGAGCATCTCTGTTCCTCTAAACTGACCGGCAGTCAGTCTGGAGGCTGAAGTGACAGCCGAGAAGTGGAATGTCGGGCGATCGCTGAGAATCTGTTGTTTTTGTTACTTTGTAGAATGTAGGACACATTAATCAATGCAATTGTAGCTCAGGCTGATTGGATAAAAGTCGATTTGGTCAGAGTGTGTTTCGTCTGTTTTGTTCCACATCCTTTTGCAGTTGTTTTTCATTTGCATCAGTTTTGGGCGTGTTTTAAGAGCAGGCGTTTTCTAATATGTCTGGGGATTAAAAATAAGGGAAATTGAGTGTTGGCACAGAGGATTATTTTATGTAAGCATGTAGCTTGCATTTGTTTTTTGAACTAAGCTGTTTCTGCCAACTATATGTGATTGTAGAACTGCAAAATAGTGACATTTTAGCCTTGAAAAGGTCCCTTTTTGACCAAAATTTGAAGGCATTGGTGAAATTGGCCAACAATTATTTGTCATTGCACCTGTCACAAAGGTTGTCCCATTTTGACTGGCTGTTTTGTGTCTAGCCGCTGATGATTCCTTTAATCCCAGGATGAAGCCTTCAAAGAAAAGTTGAGGACGATGTGATTATGTGGTGAACTAGAATTTGCCATCGTCTGAACAAGTGATGCTAGGATTTCATTGGAGCCTTGACATTATCAACGTCTATGACTACTAAATGGTTAAATGGTTCCCAGTATGATTATTCAAAGGCATATTTTGCCATAATGTATTAATGTAGTGTTGGCGTTTAAAATGATTCCTGTATTTTCTTTTGTTTAATAGGAGTTCTTGTTTTGTGCTGCTAATGTGCGAAAGTCTGAACTTAATCTGACTTTTCAATCAAACTTAGGAACAGGTGTGATGAAGCATTATGCGGGATTATTTAGGTTTCAACATGCATGCATAGCTGGCTTGTATCTAGCTTTGATCATTTTGATGATCAGTTGGCAAGTATCACACTTTATGTGGTGTGTCGTTAGGTGTCAGTAAATATTCAATATCTGATATGCATTAACATTGTTGTGACTTATTTGTGTAGTGGGCATAGCTTTGTTAGCCCCAACTTTATCGTTTCCTTCAGTTAACTTACAAGTTTGCACTTTAGAGGCGAACCGTTGTGTGTTGGCTGTTGTTCGAAAGAAACATTTTCATGAACAGCTAGCTTTAGAAATGATAATTTGAGATCGTCGTCGTGCTTTGATTAAGTAATATAAGCTTAAATGATGGAGACTTGAGAATTGTTACACTCAAACTGGAACTCTGATTAAGTATTGTTCTTATGCACTGTGGCACAATTGATGATAGCTGTTTGCTGGAGTTTTGTGATGGTGTGATGCTTTATTAAGTCGAAATGCAACTCAAGTTGTCTGTGTTGAAGGTTTTGAAACGATTTTGCAATTTCTAGTCATGTGATCAAGAGGTAAGTGATACTGTTTAGTGGCTTTAAGTTCATTTCAAATTTTCAGATTTTATTAGGCATGTCAAATTGTATAAATATTGGTTTCATGATTCCTGTAAATCTTTATATTTGACATTGTCTTGACATTACAGATTTTTTTGCCGGTGATTGTGTATGACGCTGTTTGATTTAATTAACTAATGTTGGTCAGTTTGTTTTATGAAAATTGTCGACCAAAGGTATCCCTTGGAAAATAATCGGTTTTGTTGTGCTTGGAAATATTATCCTAATTTTTGAGTTCATTTCAGTCAAACATTACCTGGTTGCATGAACGATTTGAACGGAGTTTGTAAATGATGGCCTTGCATGTACCAATGAGGTAATATCTCCTTCGCAAATGGACCGTGTGTTTTGCTGTGTAGAGTTCCAACGGTTTTCGTCTTTCTGAATGTACAGACTGTTAACGTTCTGGTCGAATATGTTGGTGAATTGATGCGAGTGCACTTGAAACAGTTTCTGATGTGTTTCACGTGTTACATGCCTCAACATCTAGATGCGTGCGTATTCATGTTTGATTTTTGCTGTAAGTGCCAATGTACGGGTTTTTGCCGGTTTCTTAGTCGTTTACCTTGTAGAAAACATGACTATTGTGTAATTTATTATTTTTAACGATTGTATATCAAATTAATTATCACAATAGTGTTATTATGTTTCATGATGTTGTTTTATTTAGTGTTTTTAACATGCAAGTTCAGGAACTTACTATGACGTGCAAATGGCTAGGACTAAATGTAACTGATGATGGATGAGAAATAATTAGATAGATACAGTAATTGTACTGAGCTTTACTTGGTTTCATTTGGAAAGTCGATCAAAAGCCAGACAGCGGTTTGTAGGGTATCAGAGTAGACCTTGATCAAATGAAAAGAGCTTGAAAATCTGACGCAGTGCAGGACATGGCCATGTTGCTTCATCATGTTTATGTGTGTGTGTGTGTGTTGTAAATGTATTTCTGACAGAGAAGAGTAGCTGTGCTATATTCCAGGAATGCTTTAACAAGTACCTGAACAAAGGTTGTACCTTGTCGGTGATTATGGTATGAGAAAAGTGAAGTTCTGCTGGAAGGCTATATTTCTGTTATGTAGTTTAGAAATAAGTAAATGTAGAAAAGTTTTAGATTCTGGTGGATTGATCCCGTAATTAATTGCAATTAGTGACGTTCTTAGTTAATTGTCTTACAGTGCGTGTGATATCTGCGTAAATTGCTATTTGTCGTCGTGTTTTCTGGTTCTTGTGATGCATTTAAACTCTATCAAGCGTGTCGACATTCCAGGAACGTCAGTGTTTTGTATCTGCAGGCTCAGATGGTGTGGAAAGAGTTCGGTGTATCTATATTGTTTCGGAGTTTGTCGTGTTTCTTCTTCAAGCTCTGTTTCCAGCTGGTTGCGATGGAGATCGGGCTTGATGCTGTCATTTGGAGCGTGGTTGTTTTCGAGAAACAGATCTTGGAATGGTCAGCCCGTGACCTGAGATACAAGAATAAAGACTATGTATGCGTTGGCTGCCATTATAGCTGTCTGTAGCAGCCAAGAAATGGGTTATTGTCCCATGTGCCGTGTCTTAGACGTTGAGAAACAGTGTGGGATAAGTTTCGTAAGCTAGTGAAGGCTGTATGTATTTTGATTCGTCCTATGGTGTAACGGATGTCATAAAAATTGGGGATGTGACACGATATTATTTACATAGATTTAAGAAGTCTGATGCTATTAGAATTCTATTTTAATTTCTTTAGGTTTTTGATATCATGTAGTCATTTTAAACTTTTTAACAATTTGAAATTGAAGCCTCTGCTCGTGATCAGTAAATTGCATTGTGAAACCTTAGCTAAGCATAATGACATTCGTCATCACATTCACAGGTTTGCAAGATTTTTGAAATGTCCTTTCTGGTTTTTATATGACAATCTTGTTGATCTTACTTAGGACATTTATTGTCAAAATTTGAAAAGCTCTTAGTGTAATGTGATTCTGTTGCTTTTTAAGTTTTTTCATGTGGAGGTATTTGATCCCTTAAGGCAGGTTTTCCCACGGAAAGACTAATGTTTTACGCCATGAACACGTTTGGTGTTGCGTGCACATGGGCAGTTTTTGTCATTTCATTTTCGCTTCTGGGAGTGTTGACATGTATCGTAGTAAACAGTGGATTAGCTTTTAGAAATTTATGAATTTAGTGGCTTTGACCTAGAACAGGTCACTATGTGTCTACGTGTATTCACAACTGCTAGGTATCAACTCGGTGACTTCTAGTTATGGTGTCTATAAATAGTTGCAGTAGTATCCCAGGTACGTAGCTGATGGAAATGAGTTGGCGCAGCATTTGCGAAGCTTAGGTGTTTGTACTTGATGTTGATTGGTAGTGTACAAAGACATACTTCTATTTTAAGATTTTGTTAAAGTGCAATTATGATTGGCGTGCGATGTAGTTCTAATAGTAGCAATGTGCTAAACAGTTCAGCAGAGCTGTTTGCTAGCTCATCATGTCGGCACAGTAACCTATTCACTTAAAGCAAGTGATTTTTGATGCATTGTGATTAAATTGTATAAACAAATTCTTGATTTTGTCTCAGCAAATGTATATCTTTGGCATTTTAGTGTGTCGCTGCATAGATATGCTTATATATACTGTATGCAGAAGAATAATATCAATTTAACATGTCTCTGTGCATATATAATTATATATATATATATACATATTTCTGATCAAGGGTGTGTCACGAAATCAGTCTAACAGGGTCACAATTTCGTTCCAAAGAAAGCCATATTTTTATTTATCATCTCTGAAAATTTTGATGCAGATATTTAGAGGTATGGTTATAGTTTCATTTATGTGGCTTTATTTTGATTTGCTTCATTTGAGTAAGTAAGTATCTGTAGCATAGCATTTGAGACAAACCACGCTTTTAAGTTTGGGTCTATCTCTGTGTGTGGACTTGCTCATTTCTAGAATAGAAATAATAACATTTCTATTGATTTTTATTATAATTCTTATTATTTTATTTCAGTAATTATATTATGTTCAGAAAAGAGTTGTTTCGATTTTAATATTGAAAATTTCTGTTATTCCTTGTTTGCGATTGATCATTTGTATGGGCTGTTTATTATTACTATTAGTAGTAGTAGTACTAACATTATTATTCCAAAGCAACATATCTCAAGAGCATGTTATAATGTCAGACATAATTAATAAATTTGAGCTGTTTAATGTCGGTTGGTGATATTAAAATGAAGCATGCACAGGAATAAAAGTACAACATAAAGGTATCTTGCTATGTATTTTATTTGTGAATGTAGTGTTTACTGCTTAGGATTGTTGAGTAAGTTCAGAAGCAGCACCAGAGTAGATGATAAAGTCATGGACATCATTGCTGCAACAGCTTCATTAGTATTATGATCGTAACGTTATTTATTTAGTTTATTATTAAAATGTTATTTTGAGGAAGTTATTATTGTTTTGTTATAATCATAATAGTATTAATTATAATTAGTTGTATTGTAGTAGATTTGTGCAGAATGCTGTTATTTTTTGTTTTGAGTTGACTTCACTGGTTTTTTGTTTAAAAAAGAATTTTGTTAAATTGCTAAATTTCAGCTTTCTGCTGGTTTTGTGATAATGAGGTCAATTCTGGGTTGTTAGTGGCCCAAAGGAGTACAATTGAACTGGAAGTGGCATATTTAGGTTGGAGATGTCACATAGATGTTCTGTTGGAATCTGTGGCAAGATCTGGAAACTTCTCTACGGGAACTGCACTATTGATAATTTTGTAAAGGGTTGTGCATGTCTATAAGGGACATCAGCAATAATGACCTACTATGCATCTGTATACCTTCTCTGCAGTTACCTGCCCCATCCCCACTAGGCAGATATCAGCACTGCCAAAGAGCACTAAGGCCTCGATTAGGCTAATGTAGGCTAACAGGGCAAATGTGCCATGGCATGGAGGTATACAGCCCAAAAAGTGTCTCATCCATCAAAGCACTGACCTTAGGTCGAATATGATGCAAACTGCTTGGTCTGGGAAGTTGGACGTTTAAGACTAGAGAATTGAGATGTATAATATTAATGTATAAATTATGCGGAAATTGTGAATCTTTTCAACTGATGCGTCCTTTGTCTTGGCACGGGGGGGGGGGGGGTGGTGATTGCACCCTTATTTATGCAATTGTCCTCATAGTCCTCACTTAAGGCCCCTATTGTCAGCAATCGGCATTTGAATGAGGGCTCTGTGCCTATTGCTGGCAGTTTCACTAGCTTCTCGAACTAAATATTTGACAAATCTAGCCATCACGTGTCGAATGTCCTTCCACTGTGTCTGCTCCGAAGATTTGAATGGCTTCATACGTAGAAGATTTGTTTTTCTCACTTTGCATGGTTTCATTTTGATCTAATTGTTTTCTAGGACGGTTTATGATTAACACTCATCTTCCATTAGCTATCACAGTTAGCTGTACTATATGTAAGATATATATCTCTCGGATATATTTGTAAGCTTAACACTTACATGTAATGTCACACATATATTATGTGTATGACATTGTGTGTATGCATGAAATAATGTATGCATACATGCATGTGTGTTTCTATGTATAATATGAACATGGATACATACATGTAATTATATTTTATATAAGAGATGTGACCTTTTAAACTATTGACCTGGAGCGTTTATTTGGTTCGGTAGAATGTATTTGATGTATTGTAGGTTTATTAGTTTTCTTTAGATCTTTGGTATAATAATGTAGAGCAAAAGCAGCAGCAGAGACGTAACGGTTATTACATTATAAAATATTGATCGTACGTTTGATTGACAGAAGGGTTTACTTGTGACGGGTGAGATGTGGTCTATGTGCGCCGCCGCTATAGACTATTCTGTATACGTCTATAGATTGCACGTTTTCGGGTTCTTTTGTCTATTAAAGATGCAAAATCACTGCAATCGTTCGTTGTTTTCTGTTGCTATAGAAGTGCAACAACTGTACGGGTTCAGTCATTCGAGATGTTATTTATGTGTGTGCAAGGGAGTTGCAGACAGAAGAATTTTAGTTGTCCAAAATGAACTGGGGAGTGGGGTCAAGAACTGGACTCTGATAGTCATGTACAAACCCAAAAACCTGATGACCTTTTAGTCATTACTCATATTTTTGAGTTTCGAAGCCCAAAAGAACTGATGACCTTCATTAGTCAATACTCCTCCTCCACCCATCTCTCTTTGTCTTTCTTTGACTCTGAATCATCTTTCTCTCATCTCCTATCTCTTCTGTCGTGATCTTGCCACTGCAGGGAGCATTTCTGTAGGGCACGAGTTGCTGTGAGCTGTGCTTTATAAATTTGCAAATATAAACAAGGTTGTGGGACATGGAGGGATCTGGAAGTTGCTCACGTGGAACTCCTGTGAGTATGAATGATATTCCGTTTTAGAGAGGTTCAAGACTCCGATATAGAAAAAAGCGACTAGCGTCGCCCTCCTCTATATTCCATGACGAGACTGGCGCTAATAGAATACAGACAATGATAACTATTTCTATTCAAGTAGGCCTATATGTGGGCAAGCATACACGTTTGGCTACACTCCCACGTTAAAATGATTACATTGTTCATTACTTGTTAGGAACATTACTGAGAAAGATTGCACTTATCATGCATGGTTCTCTTAATTATTGTTGCTGACCTCTCCAGCTGAGCCGTTACTTTTGTCTAGAAAATTGTTGTGTAGGCCTAATGTACACTCCCTAGAAGACAACAGACCAGTCCTAATAGCCTAGTAGAGAAGTAGGGGTGTCTTCTGCTCTTGACCCGTGCTTTACTTTAAGTAGCATTTGCACATACTTTAAGTCTTTAATTAGCCTTTGTAAATTTTATTCTAGTCTATTCATAGATTTATAAAGTGCCTCTTTCAGTACAACCTAATCAGAGGCGCTCCCAGTGCGTTGGACCCCGTGAG
>JAQFXW010001281.1:0-15303 GCA_034693945.1 Dendrobaena attemsi | reverse complement strand
AGCGCATACACCGCATACATCGCATACACCGCATACACCGCATCATCGTAAGATCCGGTATTATATTGTAGAATATCTTGGGTCTCTCTATCGAAGCTTGATCTCCCCTCACTCATGCACAATTATAGTTGGGTCACCTGTGTGATTCGACGTGTGTCTGCTTTGCATTTGGTGTTTGTCTATATCAGCCACTCTTCCCATTATGTATTGCCATTCAGGTATCTGCTTGGCTTTGTCTCTATTGTGTGTGTGTCCATCTGTCGTGCGTCTGGTTGCTTACTTATTTGACTCTCTCTGTCTCTTTCCGTCTCTCTCCCTCCCTCCCTCCCTCTGTCTTTCTCTCTTTCTCTCCCTTTCCTAACAATCTCTCAATTATTTGTCTCTCTCTATCCCCCTTTTCCCTCTCATTCTATCCCTCAATCTGTTTCTCTGCCCTATACTTTTTTCTCTCAATCTCACTCTCTCTCAGTCTGTTTCATTCTCACTCAGTCAGTCTCTTTCTCTCCTTCTACCTGTACCTTTCCCTCTCCCTCTCCCTCTATCTCTACTTCTCCCTCTACCTATACGTCTACCTCTATACCTCTCTATCAATGTGCTTATCTCGTAAGGTGAAACGTGCTTAACTCATTTTTGTCCCGATACAACGGCCTCTATTGTTATAAGCTGTCGTTAAACTGATGAAACACACACATACTGTTTCTCTCTGTCTCAGTCTCTGTCTCAGTCTGTAACTATCTATCCTTCCATTCGTGTATTATCTAACCGTAGGGCTTTCCTTGTTCAATTGTCCCATCATTTAACAGTATTTGTCGACTATTATCGGGTTCACTTCAGTCAAAAAATCTAGAACACAGACTGCTGCTAAGTGTCCGACCTTCTACCAGGATATTTGGCAGAGACCTATATATATATATATATATAATATTATATATATATATATATGGTTTTATACGACCTCTGTTATATTGACTCAGTTTTAATCGATTCCTTGCCTCTCTCTCCTCTACTCCAGTCCACCATCTGGTAAACCCACCATCCATTGTACTGGCCTCTCCACCACCGTTATCGAACTTATCGTCCCATCTCCAATGCGGTAGTGCACATTAGAGCAGATGCGTCTCTAGGTGTTTATATATCGCCGGGTCTGGTTTCTTCTTGTGGGGTCATGGCCGTGGAATTCGTTGCCTGAATGGAGAATTAAAGAGGAGCGAAAGAGAGGTTGAAGTACACCCTTTCCTTCCATCGGTCGGTCTGTGGGTCATGTCTTCCGCGATAAACCTAAGACGCTCTCTTTATTCATTTTTCGTCGGTCGTTCGTTAGTTTGTTCTGCTAACTTAATTAAGTAATTGTCTAATTAAGAGTTGCTCATGTTCATTGTGTATAGGGTCTAGTCAAACAATAATTGTCTGCTTTAGTGATTGACTTATCGGTAGTTTTAATTTATTAAAATTAATGCACTTGCACAATGAATTGCTTAAATGATCACTTTCCTAATAAATAGATAAATTTACTTATTTATTAATTATGTGCCATATTAAAAAATTAATAAATAAGAATTACTCTAACTAATTGAAAGGTAGGGAATTTCCAGATGTTTCCTTCGATTCGTCTTAGTAGATAACAGTCAAGTCCATAAATGTTACTATGTTCCTTTCTATAGAAAGCAAGAAAAAGTTTAAGTTGAGAAATTATGATTCTTGATTAGTTAAATCCTTAAAGGTGTCATTAACTATTCGGAACCATCTACGCTCTCTCTCTGTCTCTCTGCCTCTGTCTCTCTCTGTCTCTCTGTCTGTCTGTCTCTGTCTGTCTCTGTCTCTGTCTCTCTGTGTCTCTGTCTCTCTCTCTGTTATCTCTTCTTTCTCCTCTCCCTCGATTACTCTATCTCTTTCTTCTTTTGCCTCTCTTTCTACCTCTTTTTACTCTCCTTCCAAGTCTCCCTATTTCATTACCTACTTATCTCCACCCTTGTTGCCTCTCTCTATATTTTTGTCTCCTGCTCGTGTCACTCGTTCTGCCTCTCGTTGCGAATACGGCCTACATGTACTGTACAACGACAACAATTAAGGGTCTTGAACGGCATTATGTCAATATATAAAATGGACGATGGAGGGTTATATACGACTGTGACAGTGATCACTTTAATGATAGGCCTAATCAATTGTGACAACAACAAAAACTGAAGGCGAAACTACAGCAAAACCACAACGAGCGGCGATGATCAATTCATTAAATAGCTCATCGCTATAATATACCGATGATCTATTTAATGGACTGATTATTACCACTTGAGTTCCAAAGCAGTAGACTCGCTTAACCATAACACTGCGCTTCGCATTGTTGGCTACGACGATCCTCGTCTCACTGCGACACAGTCGACCACATTATATTCATATTCATTAACTCTTAGATTATGACGGAGCGATTTCTGTGCCCCGCATTCTCTATCAGAGGCTTCTTAATAAAACGAGAAATAGGACTGAGATAAAAAGGAAAAGGACGAGAGTCTGAGCTGCGTCGATTGGATAAGATGACTGAAAGAATCATCGATCATTGTCTAGATGCCTCATGATCGATAGGCTGCAGCTAAGAATTAAACGTCAACCATCAGCCGACTTTGTGAATGTGGGGGCGTCTGGGGACTCTCGACTTCTTTGGAGTGGATACAAAGAGGACTCTGCTCAAACGGAACGACGGTTCTAATGCTTTTCAGAAATCAATGTTCGGGTCTAAAAATAATCTTGAGAACGTCACCCGTCAGCGCCAGCTGTCAATTGTTATTCGTAATATCGTAGAGATTTTAAATCCAAGTTAATGTAAAGAAATGCTTTTGAAGATAAAGCGTTGATGCGTGAATGTAGGCGTAGGCCTTTGCTTAATTAAGTAAAAGTTAAATTGGACTTTTCGTACCTAAATAAAAGTAAAGGTTTTCATCGCAAATTGTACTTTTGTAGAAGTTAAAAGAGTTACTTTTAGAGTAAAAAGTAAAAGCGTTAGATCTTGTTCTAATATTTGATAAACCAATTTTCTCAAAGTAGCCTAGACTAATAATAAATTATCATGTGAAATGAACCGGATTTTGATGCATACAAAATTACACATGCGCCCATTGCAAGGGCGAATATAAGACTTAGCCGAATATAAAAATGCCGTAACTCATTGAAACCATTAGCCTACAGACTGGAGTTGAATGAAAATTACTACGTTATATAGATGGTCCATATACTACAAATTACTAATAGTATAAAGTAAGGAAAGAAAATACTCTCAATTTCCACTCAATCAAACTTAGCACCTAATATAGAACTGTATTACTGAGATCTGTAGATTTATTTCCGCTACACAGCTTAAGTCCCGTACATAAAATTATTTTAGTAGTCTAGGCCTAATGCTGTATTTTTTTTTATCTTGGAACACTGAATAACAAGCATTCTCGTAAGCACATAAAGCATATAAAGTGGATCGAATCATAAATACATAGAACAATATTACAGAGTATATATAATACTTTTCTATTTATAGATATAATATGTTTTATAAGAAGAGACGTTTATTGGTACGTAATTCGTGCGTTTTCGTTTTGATGCACAAATAAGAAGGCGGGAAAGTGTTATACGTATCGCCGCAAATAGCGATGACATGGAAGCAGGACTATTGAAAGAGCATTCTATAAACGCTCTGGAGAAATTATTATTCGGTGCCTGGAAGCATACGAAGCATAGATTATCAGCCACAGAGGAAGAACTTCAGGTGGGGAGATTAGGACTCTGTAAAGAAACCAAGGCTGCAGTAAAGCTCCTCTTTTCAGCTGAGAAAATACGGTTAGTGTGGACGGTGATCAAAGAATCGTCGAGCGTTTGTAGTTTATGTAAGGCGTACACACATTCATCTCATCTCAGAATGGTCTAAAGAAATTATTAGCACTTGAGGCAAAGACGGCCTTCGAATGTATACCAGGTCAAGAATGCTCGCGCACTTTAGTGCATTTGTGAGTTACTAAAAAGGCCTTTGATCATAAACAGTCGAACACCCGAATAAATTGCACGATGCCCATTCCAGTCTCTTCGGTATATACATGTATATATATAGAAAACAGTTTATTTGTCTAGTAAATAAAAACTCTGCGGCAAGGTGTGGCTTATTGCAGATCTCGCTGGCAGCCGGATATTGTAATACATCCTTGAGATCAAGAAACTTGGTGTTTACCTTCATCCGATTGCAATGAGGGTCACCGACACAAACCTACACACACACACCTACACATACACACACATATGCACACACACACACACACACACCTACACACACCTACACACACATACACTCACACACCTACATGTACACACCCATGACAGGCAGACAACACAGAGACAGAAAGAGTCATAAAGACACAGAGCGAAGAGCAGACGGAGCCTATTGAGACAGTGAGGCAGAGTGTAAGAGAGAAATCCTAGAGTGAGGCAGAAACCTAGCTGGAGTGACAAGGACAAACCAATAGGTGTTCAACGTCACCATTCCCATACTCCCTGTATTATGTCTAGCTGTTCAACACTCACTTTACCACTAAGTTCTCTAATTAATTATAATTAATTCTGTAATTATAATGTTTTGTTATGCTCTGTTTGTTTGTCTGTCTGTTCTGTTGGTTTGGTGTTTTGCAAATAAACAGATTGAATTGAATTGAACGTTCTCTGCTATTGCATAGACAGCTTCCATTACCAGGAGAAATGTCTTCAGCTTACCCAGCGTTCAGTGGTGCATAAATATCCATACGTTGCCGACGTCCTATTCTGCTGCATTTCTGCACACATGTGACCTCTTCGGTAGACACTTGTGTGTTCGAACGATCAGTCAAGAATTATCCCATTCCCATACACGCCCTTCATAATGTCTAGCTGTTTAATGTGGCTGAAGAAGACTTACGATAATTCAATACAGAGGCTAGGAGCTCAAATCCTATTCCAAACAGAAAATAGGTTTTGTAATATCCATTCCTTCAACTAGCACCACAATCATGTGCATTGTGCATGTGTAAAAAATCTGAGAGGACAAAGAGAAAACTTCGATCACCGTCGACTGTAAAGACCAGACGACCTTTATAATATGCCTAGGCTAAGCTAATGAAATCGCTAGCACTTCATACCTGTGTCTGTCTCATAGCGTAGGCCTACATAGGTAACTCCTCTTCTCTCTTTCCCTCTCTCTCCCTCTGCAATTGTACCTGTCGGTCACTGTCTCTCTGTCTCTCTCGCTCTCTAACTCTCTTTGTCTCTCTGTCTGTCTCTATCTCTGTCTCTCTGTCTCTTTCCCTCCCTCTCCCTCTGCTATTGTACCTATCTGTCACTGTATGTCTGTCTGTCTGTCTGCCTGTCTGTCTGTCTGTCTCTCTTCGCTGGGGATACGTTTCAACATGCACAGTCAGACACCTAACGTTTAGTTACGATGACGACGACAACGTATCCGAGAAGTTCGTAGACAAAGGCTCTCGATGCTACCTGACAGCGTTTCGTGTTTGCTGCTGTTTTGAGTAAACAAGGAAGACAAACTCCAGGTCATATTGTGTTGACCCTCAAACAACACGAGATACACTGCGCTCATGTGCGCACAATAATTGTTGTCCCCAGGTACTCCATCATCAATGAAATGCAGTCTGCAGCAGGTATACGTTCATAGGTCTAATTCTCACATAATGTCTGTTACGTATGCAGATCTATCGGGCCTGCACGTACAATGACGCACATGTAAAAACGCATGTCTGTTTAGATGTTATTGAACCCAAAAAGCAGTAGCAGATTATAGTCCGCTGACATAAAAATGAACAACAGTAATTGGAAGCAAAAGGTTGAAGAGCCTAAGGATAATGGGTCACCTGTAACAATTATATGATCTTCGAAGGCAGTAGCAAAGCATAAGTAAAAGGACAGCACTATATAGTTTCGTACGTAAACACATGAATGTATACAACTATACATGTATGCATTTACGCATGTAAACATTAATGAATGACTTGGAGTTCTACAGCGCCTTTTAGGAACTTCTGAAAAAGTTGAAACACCAATATATTCTTTGATACATACTGACTAATTTACTTAGGCCTATTTACTTTGACAGTTCTAGAATAACGAATTCCTCGTTCTCATAATTACGAAGAAACAAAATAACGTGTATTGTGTACAGATTACCGAACACTAAACAAGTTCTCTTAACTTCGTAGTCGAAGTCACTCACTGGATGTTAATTTAAGTTCTGAGCAAATTTTCTGGTTTGCACTTCATCACACCTAGAAGATACATAGGTAGGCTACATAAGTACTTCAGAACAAGTGGATGAACCATTGAAAAAAACGAATGATCTGATGATTACGGCAGATGGATTCATAAGAACAAGTCGATCTATCGGAACAAATGAAACCATCAGAAGCAATCATGGGTTCATCATACAGAATAAACTTATCTAGCGGAATAAATCTATCAGGACACATGGCTCTATAAGAATAAATGCATCTGCCAGAATAAATGAATCTATCCATATGTATAGGCCTAATAGAAGCAGAAACATAGATATCTCAATAGTTAATAGGTATACAATCAGAAGCGACCAGATTTATCAACACAACTATACATGTATGTGTTGGTACAAGTAGATTTATAAGAGAACTGGTAATTCTATCAGAATTGATAGATCTATGAAAACACATGGATATACATCAAAACAACTAGCTCCATTGCAGAAAAGGATCAACCAGTGCAAATTAGGCAGATGCGCTATCGAGTCTCTTCATGACAAAGAGACGCTCTAAGCAAACAGCTCATCATGTCTCTGGTATGTGGCGACTATTCGTCTCTCTTAGACTCCGACATCGTCTATTTAAAGAAACCTAGAGCTTAACGTTCTTTACCGATAAACAACAGCATCAAAAAATAAACAAATGATAAAAAGCTTTAAAAAATCAGCATAAATAGCGGCCTATAAGCACCATCAACACTATCACCACCACCATCATCATTATAGTGATCATCATAATTATCATCTTCATCATCTTCAGTAATATTACCTTCATCGTAACATCAGCATTATCATCTGCTTCAGTATCACCATCACCCATCAGTCATAAGTCGTCGTCGTTGTCGTCGTCACCATTAATACTGTCATCATCATCATCATCATCATCATCATCATCATCGTCATCAGAATTAATGGCAATCCAAAACGTGCTGATGTTGTTGCCTCGTTTCAAAATGTCTATTCCTCAATAGACATCTTACCCATAAACTTTTTCTTCCCTACCCAGCACCTCTCTAATGATTTGAGACAAAAGCCATTCGTTTTGTCTCTCAGTCCCAAGGAAAGTCGACACTCATTTCATTACACAAATCCTATTTAGACACATTAGCAAAAACCCTCTTTGCATAGAATGTTAACATAGTCAATTGATACACAGAACAACGTCTTCTGTAATCAGACTGCCATAAAGAATCTTTCACTCATTGGCTTTTCTTATCTAAATTTAACCTGCTATTTTCATCTATAATCTTTACTAATTGTTATCATCATTTGCTGCCTTTAATTACCTTAGCACGATAATGTCAAGCTGTTCCACGAACTTAATAAATAAGTATATATATAATATCATCATCATTACTACTGTTATCGTCATCATCATACAACATCATCATCTTCATATCACAACGAGAACTGTGTATTATACACCAGTGCCAACATCATCAATGTATTAAATAGCGCAGTAATTGCAGGGGAAGGGGATCTACGGCGTGTGCAATAGTTTCTACTGTCAATGGGGTTATAACATAATGTTAAAAAGTGAACAGGAAGAATAGAGCAATTCCTAGAACTAAACCCACAAGGTTAGCCATGGGTTTAAATGTAAGCGACTTTCTTTTCTTAACCCCGGCCAAGAAATCTCTACATTATCACCTGATTTTCCTGTGCACCTCCTCCGGTTCATAAATACATTTATAACCCATCATATATCTATGTTGAGAACACCATTTTGATGCAAATTCCTCAAGTCTACACAATAGTACATAATTTTATGTAGGCCTACTTGTATACTATATACCCGTAATATTCACGACACATGATCGACTCTCCATAATAACTGATGTCTGTGTTTACGCTTTATGTCTCGTAAATGTATCGACTTTGCGTTTTCCTCTATAAATATCTCGCCAGGAAATAAGTTTTGCCGGAGTCTTAAACAACAAACAACGGACGGACAATTCTTGGCTGTGTAAATACACGACTTTTGAGTACACAGGCAACCATATCAAGAACATGTTTATCTCGACATTCCTTATTTAATTATTTATCGGATTTCAGTATATTTTGATTTAATTATTTGTTCTTATGCGCTAGTATCTGTCAGACATTTTACGTAAAATAACTATACTATATTATACAGATGGGTAAAAAAATTCCCTCTCCAAGTTTTTGCTAATATTTTAGTCAAAAATAGGAATTATTCAAATGAACTTTACAAACTTATAGGCAGCTCAATTTATTGGTAACTGCCAAATTTCATCAAAATATTTCTGACAGAACTAAGGTCATGCAACGATGCAACTATCAGTGAGCCCACCCCATGTTTTTGTTTCCTCAAATATGTTTAACAGTAGTTTATTTTGTTAATAATTTCCGTCAAAAGTAGACATTTTAAATTAAATTTTGCAGGCTTAAAGGTAATCTTAGTACGTATAACGACCAAATTTTATCAAAATATTTCAAATTCAGCAAAAGCTACAGCACTTTTAGCGAGAACACCTTTTGTGTTCTGATTAATACAAAATGTGTAACTCAACAAACGTAACAAGAAAGTGTTGCAACTTTGTCGAGCCTGAAATATATGGATGAAATTATACGGTTATAGCTAAACATGAAATAGCCTACCTTTTAGGGTGCATAATTTCAATTAATAAATTCTACTTTTCACAAAAATATCAGCAAAATACTGTCAAACATTTTCGAATCATCAATAAAAAAAATGGACGAGTTCACTGAAAGCTGAATAACTTCTGTTCTGCTTGAAATATTTGGTAAATCATTCTTTCAGCTTTTACAATTATTTGACTGAGAAATTCCGACTTTGCAGCAAATTATTAGCAAAACCGAAAACGCAGAAAACTCCCTTTATTGGCCTACCCTGTAACAGGGCCTATAGAGGCCTACATAATATTATAATAAGATATAGGCCTACATCAGGCACAAGCCTGTACAATTTACATATAGGCTTACACATCCACGTATTCATTGCAAAGGCATAAATGTACAATTGTACATGTGTTATATCATATGTTATATCATATAGCCCTATATAGTTGAACAGCGAAATGCCTTTGGCGTATCTATCAACTGGAGATACGATGTTCTCATAAACGTAGTACTGTTCCAGATATACTTATTCGGGCCATACAATTCATAGCCATACGTACAGGCTTTCCTTTGTAACGCTGAACGAATGCACCGCATGACGTGTTGGCTTATAAATAGCCCAATGCAAGTGGCTTTACACAGCAAACAAGATCTAGAAAGGCAGTCAGCGTATGAAGCTATAGTCTGTTGGACCAAAGAAAGAATAACACAGGAAGCCAATCTCAGCCGACGGCTCAATATAAACAATAGAATTATTATTGGAAAATCAAGCACTGCGAGTATTATTGCCCGTGAATACTGATACATGTATATATACCCGAGCGGGCTTGAGTAGGCTTATCATCGCCTATGCGAGTATTGACATGCGCAAGAACATGTAGCCTATACTATTTTAAATACCGTAACACATACTACTGTATTAATGTACTATTGTACATGCATGCATGCATATGTTACATATGACTATGTGTGTATTTATGTGTGTATGTATGTATTTAAGCACGTTGCGCTGCTTTATAATATTGCTCAATTGTGTCTATCAGTCTTGCATTTGGATTTCATACATATAATTAAGTTATATATAGGGGCCTATAATTACAATATCTTATGTTTCAGGTTTAACATTCCATGACCTACACATCAATCAGTCTCCACGCTACACAATTTCTATAATAGTCATTACATCTGTATTCGTTGTATTTTTTTATGCAAAAGTGAAACATGATAGTCTACAAATAACGTACATATACGTTCCGTCTGCTGCGGAGTAAGTAAGTATGTTGGCAGTAATCTCTGCCGCTAGGCATAGACTATAAATAGACCTGTGACATGTCATGTATGTAGTGGATCAATTGCGAGCATAGCTCTGTAAAGATAATTGGAAGAGACTATACTAGACGTCGTCGACTCAACCATTTCTCCATTTCTCCGCCTGCTACCAACAATGAAATTACAAAACATCACGTTCTTCGCGTCATCGTTATTTTTATTCCTGCTTTTACTAATTCTCTTTGAGAGATTCAGACACAAAGACAGACAAACAGACGCAAAGGCATAGATTGACGAATATGTAGAGGAAACTACATACATGTAGACAGAAATAACGGATTTATATATAGTAGCCTACATCTTCAAGGTTACTACGCTGAGGTAGGCCTACTACGAATTCAAGCACAGTTAGTTTAAGACCGGAGTGGAATGGACCATAGAAAATAAAAGCAACGCCTGAAGTGGGATCCCAGTCCAGACAGAGGGCAATGAGTCGAGAATATAAAATATAATCTAAAAACCTTACTATGAGATATTTTTAATTGTACGTTATATATAGGCCTACACGAATAAGTCGTATAAGCATGCAATTAATTGAATCATTTGACCTTGAATAGATCTATAGTGTAACTATATGGCCATGGGCAACACTAAGGGAAATTTATTCCAGGTCAGGCAGGTGCTCGATTTTATTTCAGCTAAGGCTGTTTGAAGTTTTTGTCAGACTGCTATCAATCGGTTTAATAAACGCCACCAAGGTACTTCGCGTAATTGTCGATGTTGCTTTGTTCTGAGAAAGCGATCTACCACCGCTTATCTCGTGTATCACTTTGCCAACGCTAGCAGCAATGCCGTTGGAAAGAGAAAAGTGCGGCTTGTATGATACTCTTATTTTAACTATATAACAAGCTTCTATTGAGCCACAACCTAATAAAGTGTTCACAATCTCAGTTACAGCAGGGTCCGTTAGTAAAAGTTACTTAACTAACGATATATGACTTAATTTCAATTATTTATCTTACATTGAGTCTTTATTTTATTTAAGAGCAATTATTTTTAAATAACTTTGGGTTTTAAAATACCAATACAGGAAATTCAGTACTTTCGGTTTAATTGGCTACAGTAACAGTGAAATTCACTAATTAGATTTTAATCTATCCATCTATTTTGAGATTTATAAAGCGCCTCTCTCAGCAGAGCAATTCGGAGGCGCTCCCAGCGTGACAGTCCGTAGGAAAGAGGTCAGCCTTAAGTAATTTAAGGGAGGAATAAGAAGCCCCGCCAGAAAGCTCCTTACGAAGACTTGGAGGTAGGCCGTTCCAGAGGAATGGTCCAACAACAGCAAAAGACCGCTACTGGGCCAAAGCAGTCCGCGACTAAGAGACAAATAAGTCAATGCGATTAGAGGAACATATATATATATATATGTAGAACATATATATAGAGTCATCTCATGATGATTACTCAGAAGCGCTCGCAACCCCAACACGGGTAAAATGAGAAGTTTTGAGATGCATATAAAATGTATCAGATTGAACCATAATTATTCCGAATTGTCTTTGGTGATAGAAGTTTAACGGCCATTTGTCGCAAAGTCTACACTGTCAACAGGCGCAATCGTAGTCTCAATTTATGGTTCAAACACCGCTTGGAAGCTAAATGAAGGGCATCGGTTTATTCATGAGCGCCGATGCATCAACCGCAGGTGGAAGAGCTGTTTAGTCTGCAGTGAAGGTTGCGATGTCACCATAACAAAGGTTAATCATGTCCTGTGCCGGTAAACATCAAAGAGGTTAACGCTCAACCCCTGAGATTTCTACATTAGTCTGGTCGCAGATCTCTACACTGTATATACCTTCGGTGTGGATTAACAGGTTCATTGCCTTGGCATGGATAAGGGTCAATCGGACTTTCTTCTGCATCATTCTTACCTTCCCACGGAGCAACCGCGTTCTTCACTTGGACATACGCTCTGCTAAAATTGATTATCATGTAATTAGTTTCTGGTCACCTTAAGCACCAACTTGTTTAGACGAGTCCAACAGCCACGATAAAGTAAGCACATTTAAACGGTGTTTCAGAGATACGCTAAATTCATGTACACGTAGATTGGATGTTTCATTACTTTAACCTCCTATATTTTCCTCACCACCATTCTGATTCAGAAGACACAGTCTATGATAAAACCACTGCAATCTAACCAGGAGTGCTGTGCGCCTTTCTTGAGGAGGATACCCACCAGATTGTACTAATAGTAGTAAGAGAAACAATATTAATAATTGCAAATTGAATGATATTTATACTGCATCAGTTTAACGACAGCTTATGACAACAAAGGCCGTTGCCGTCGGTCCTGCAGTGCTCTGTACATACGACGCCTTACCAATAATCATAACGTGGCTGATATTGGCGCGGGGGCGTCAGCTTGGCGACAACAATGGACCCCTTACCAGTCAGACAGAGTACATGCATGGTCAGCCCTTGGTTGAGAGAGAAAGGGTTTATGTCAATCATGGGACGGTTGAACGGGTGCACATTGTGCTATATATAGATCTCCTAGCCGTTATTAGACGTTGGAGGAAATAACCAATTTCTATTAATCTCTGCAGCATTATTTTCAGTCTAGTTCTAGTTATGGAACAAATGAAAAAGTCGACAATGATTGACACGGTGCTTACGTATGAGTAGGCATAGTCTAGAAGCCAACATACCGACTGCACCCATGGGTATAAATAGCCTTTCTATGATGTGATCGCTATTTGCACATAATTTATAAACAATCACCTCGCTGCTTGAAAATTTATGTTGTCGATATTTGCCAGATAGTTCGTCTTGATTGAGTCGTTTGCCTGCGACCATTGATTGGCAGTTTTGAATGTTTACTTGGAGACGATGAGCGAAGCCGACGGAATGACAAAACGAGGAGGAGGTTTTAGTGATAGCTTTTTGTGGCTGGGTCAATATATGATTGGTCGTAAAACAGAGCAAGGCAAGGGAATTGTAACACCTGCCATGGTATCAAGTGTAATGAAGACAGGCACGAATAATCCGCTGTCTGTCTGTATGCATGTCTCTCTCTCTATTTCTCTCTGTCTCTGATTTAATTCTCTGTGTGCTTCCTTCGATTTATACTTATTTCTCTAGTTCTCTCTATTTTGTTCTCTATCTATCAATCTATCTATCTATCTCTACTCTCTGTCTGTGTGTCTGTATTTCTGTCTGCTGCAGACAGACAGATAAGCAGAAAGATAGATAGATAGATGAATAGATACATGTAAATAGATAGAAAGAAAGATAGCATCTTTCTGCTTATCTCTTGTTTCTCTTCATTTCTGTTTGTTTCTTTCTGTCTGTCTCACTGCCTGTCTCGTACGTGGCCTATCTCTGTTCTTATCTTTCTCTCTAAATCCTCGTTCTACTTCATACTCTTTCCTCTTTTCCATCCATTCCTCTTCCTCTCAGTGAACATCAGACAAACTCAGAAGTCAGCTAAAAATGTACTATTTGCGTCTTAAGATTTTCGACCAGATGCTACGTGCTTCCAATTACCCACGCGCACCTGCCTTAGTCGAGCGCTATTCAAATCCTAGCCTTTATTTGCCTAGACAACATCTGAGTTCGACCACATCTCGTTTTGTCACGACGCGAATGCATAATATGTTCGAGGATTCAGTGAGGATTATTGAATGATGGTCGGGCTTTGCATTTAGGAGGTTGTAATCAAACTGATTATTCGGTCTAGGTTCAAATTACATTTTCGGCACATTGTTACCAGAACGTCGCAGGTTCGAATCCGTCTCGATCCCTTGAGCAGGGTTTAACATAATGGATAAGACACTGATACGAAGAATATATAATCTATGTTTTTCTTTGGTAGACTTGACATTCTTTCGCTAGGCGGCGTAGAAAATGAGGTACTCAGTATCAGCGCTGTGTTCGGGAGCGACTATGAGCAGTAGTGGACTTAAAGTGGCGCTGTAGAAGTCGTGAAGTAAAAAAAGAGTTTAATCAACAAGTTTATAAAGAGGGAGTCACTGAGTCATTGTCTAAATGTTTGCTGCCTTAGCCATTTTAAGATGAAAATTAATAATTGCACTGCGAAGAAATATTATTTTGACTGCATTATTTCTGTTTGTGCTCTTCTGGTGTCATAGACTGATGAAGATGAATAGATGATAAGTCTACTTCCTAAGTACCATACAATACAACCGTGTTGTGATATTACTGTCCTTTAAATAGTGCTCCGAAAATGCTCACAAGATCATATGACAGAACATCGAGCAATTGTGAGAGAAATACTTGCGAACAGTTCCTAACACTAACGTACTTGGACGACGTTCGAGCACGTACTTATTTCTATTTATTTATTCATATAATTATGCATCCGTTTCTATACGGTGTCTTCAAGTCTACTACAACTTGTAGGCTGTCCAGACTACAACCCGGCTCAACAATTAAGAAAATTTATTTAGCGCTCTCCAATATCTCTACGCAAAGGCGCTCCAAAAAAATCAGATAATTTATTTAGCGCTCTCCATTATCTCTACGCAGAGGCGCTCCAGACTCAAGCCTGGTCAACAAGAAAAGTTTTGAGGAGACAAGAGAAAGAAGCTAATTGCGCAGGTTCGAGATCTCATCTCTGAAGCGAGAGTCATCATTGGTGTTCCAACAGCATATTATCCCGCACGTACAGAGAGGTATATGGAACGAACGTTCATACCGATGTAGCTAAATGCAAAGCCAACGGGGAAGGCTTTTGCTGACTGCGTGCCAGTGTGCTGTTATTTTGGCAGAAATTAGTCAAAATAGATCTTGCTAAGCACGTTACACGTAACGAAGATACATCTGCTGCTCTGTCCGACAAAACAATGATGTGTTTTATTTATTTTGGTCATGCTTTCCGCAATTGCATTCTGCTCTTCTGTAAGAAGACTGTTCTTACAAATAAAAAGAAATAGAATAACATTGTGCAATGTGAACCCATATACCAGTATCTTTGGTACTTGTTTTCTAATTCACCCGAATAAAAATTTACAACAATCCATGTTGGTTAAGTCACCCGAATTGCCTTCTTGAGCACAAATTCCTGCTAACTAGCAGATCGTCTATTTTCTACCATAGTAAGCCTATTACAGCTTCCTATC
>JAQFXW010001280.1:0-15307 GCA_034693945.1 Dendrobaena attemsi | reverse complement strand
CTCCTCTCTCTATCTCCTTCTGGGTTTTGTAGGCGCCTGAAGACTATGCTGTTTGCCAATGGCTCTGCCCCATCGGGAGCGCCTCTGTTGAGTTCGCTCTAAAAGGCACTTTATAAATGGATGCTTACTTACTTACTTACTTACTTAGGTAACTGTGCTGGAGCAACCGTGTGAGTCACTTAAAGGGTGCTATATAAATGATCTAATATACAATAATATACATACATACATATCACACTTACATACATAAACTTGTCATGCATATATCAATGCAATGGTTGCCTGAAAGCAACAGTCAGAGGAACTTATGCTTTAGAGTTGTACAGCAAGACAACCATTATCATCGAATGCAAGCAATTGTAAACAGTTATTAAAATTTTAAATTGCAATTTTCGAAAGTACTACTCGGAAGTTGAGTGGAATGCACCGGTTTCTTAAAAAGCACTGTAAAGTAATGCAATCGGTTAAGTAATGTCTTGAGATGTTAGAACTGATCGTCATATTGAAACAAAATTTAAAATATCTGTTAATGCTAGACTTCTTTAAAAGAAACTAATATTGAAACAAGTACACTGTGTCTGTCAGGATGAAAAGTAAACTGTTTATATTAATAAACTGCCAATTACAAACGTTTCCCAATAACCACAAATTAGTTCAAAGCAAAAACAGTACATGAACTGCGATTAAACAATACGCTAATCAGTAGACGCTTCTACACAATAAATGGATTTCCTTCTGGTCTTTAATTACAAATATAATAATGGATTGATTGATTGATATTGAGTACTAAAAGTGTTATGTTAAAGCTACAGAAACAACTTAATCTATATTCTTACAAAACTCTGCCTTTACATTTATTTACTCAAGTTTGAATATTTTGTCAAAATTATTTCACATTAGCAATGAAGCCTTCATGAATGTAAACTGAATTGAGCCAAGTCAGAATTGATAATTTTCACTTTGACGTGATTCTCAAATACTGTGTCTCTATAGGATTGTTTTGGTGCCATGTCATGCCATTATCTTATAGCACAAGACAAGAAGACAAATATACTTTGCTACTAATTCTTCTCCATCAGATGGCGGTAGATGCTGAACGTGTCCATTTCTATTATTTGTATTTTTCGGTGAAGCATGTCTGGAATTCTCTCCACTGCCGATTCTTGTGGATTCTGGAACCTTCTCTTTCCATGACCGATATTCAGTCTGCATCAGCTATAAGCATTCATCAAATTAATTTTCTGCTTATTTCCAAGTACAAAAATCAAATAATAACCCACACAACTTGCTAAATTTTAAGCTAAAATCCAATCCAAAAAAACTTGTTGGCTTTTCTCAATAGTTTGGTAAAGTTAGAATTTATGCAACTTTGGCAATTCAATTATAAATAGGATTGTCCCATCTGCCCCTGGTTATTGATCATAATCCAGTCAAATGTATCTCTTTGAGTCTCTTTCTGAACCACTGTTCTAGGCAAATGTATGCCAATAAATGTGCCTATATGTAACTGATTTAACAAGCATTTATGAATGTTTAGCTTGTGATCCTGGATCTTTGGATCAATAAGCAAATCGTTAATCCTTGTCATATTAATCACCCACAGTCTTCAGTCTGTGCATTCCAAGTCAGTTTAAGGCAAAATACTGACTTCCATAAGCAACAGTATGCTAAACTAACAACTGTCCAACAGCATCTTAACCTGAAAAATAGCACAATTTAACCTTGATACCATGCAGATTGAATGAAACCATGAAATCTGCATTAATAAACCAGGAATCCAACACTCTACCATTCATGAAGCTCTTATTTTCATGTTAGAGTCTATCAAATTCCTGTTATTTCACATTAGAGTCTGTCCAATAGCTGTTATTTACATGTTAGTTTGTCAAATTGTTGTTGTAAATGCTATGCTACAGTTAATTTAACCGGTACCGGTGTTTATTTAACCACATCACACAATTACTAACCTTGCCAACGACGACAATAACACTAAGCAAGGCACAAGGACCCAGAAACGTCTTCAGAATTCGACCTGGAGTCTATAACAACAAAGAACTCATTAGACATCAACTTCTTAAACAGCACTCTACAGATTCAGTGGTTTCCAAGGCTGGCCAAGTGGCCCGACAACAGTTTTTTTCGTGACTGGTAAAACATTTCCTTTTGCCGAAAAACTACGAGTTTTGTGTAACGCCACTTTGCTTTTATTCCAGTTAGCTATAAGTTGTCCTTACAATGTCTAAATTTTCATTCACAGTCAAGTTGAAAACTCGATATCCTACTCACACCAGCTTTAACGTGAATTTATCTCTATATAAGGCCAAGGGCATGGTCGACTCATCCCACCAAAAGACAAAAAATTATGATAAAGGAAGAAACAGATCTGAGAATAGAACACTAATACACCTCAGCTGGAGCGTTAATCATGATGAATCATTCAATAATAACTTCTTATTTAAGCAAACGTTTATACAGACCGCCTTCTCCATGAAGTCAAACTCAGGTGCACAGGTGTAGAGCATCGTGTGAAAGTTCTTGAAATCGGTGAATTTACTGCGGAAGATATCACCGATATGTTCCTACGAAATGAAATGGAAGAGCTGTAAAACTAGAACAAAATGTATTCACAATGATCCTATAAATATCACAACAGACTATATTACACCCTATTTCGACAATACATTTCTCAGGACAACATCAACAATAGCATTAGCAAAATAGCAAATCAAACTATAAATGAAAAACACATAAATGAATTCGGTTCTAAAAATTTCATTTTGCTGTTGAGGTCTTAGAACAACAAGGGAAGCAACAGCTAATAATTATAATTAGAAATAAATGAACTCACATCGTCTGCAACGTTCAGCAGTCGTGCAATCAGAAATTTGACTCCAAGAGTAATTGCACATAGAAGGACACCTTGAAAAAACTGAAATCACAACAAAACAAAGAACTCGAGTAAGACTAGTATACACTTGCTAAATTCAGTATCATTACACAATACACAACCACCAAAATGACTGCACTGCCAATACACTGCCAATACAGAACCACAAATACCAGCACGACTAATATAGTTCTAGCAGTTATCTACTACCAATATCAATAATACCAGCATATCAACAATACCAATACCAATAACATTGCAACCATCACATTCAACAAATGATATCTCAAATTATGGGCACGGATATCATCAATTCACTTAGCCCAGATCTCAGTCTAATGTGAATTTTGAAACAGTTTCTTGCACATCTGAAATTCAAATGTAAGACACCTGCACATCTCTAATTCGTGTGCAATCTACAGTTTGGCTTCGCCTTAAACCAACAAGGGGTCCAATTTGCTATGCAGAAGTGCTCGTCCATATTCTGATCTTGGTCGCAAATTAGTTTTCTGGGCCTCGGCACATAAGGACAAATGGCCGGCCACGTCATTCAATATCTTACCATTATCACAACTGGAAATTTCATCTTCTCAAGAGCTGGCTCTAGCAGAACAATGACCTGCAAACGAAACCAATCAACCACTTCAAAACAAACCATCCAACTAACTGCAACACTCATCTATTCAACCATTTCTCCTAATAGCTAAATACCAATTACCTATTCTGTCCCTCTGTCCATCAGGCTAACCTCAAGAAACCTGGACAAGGAGGAAACTACAAATAAAAGCTAGGCAAATATATCAGAGTCTCTGCCTTTAACACATCAGAGTCAAAGTGATTTGACCAAAAGATACACAAATTGTACAGTGCAATCAATGTCTTATGGGTTCAGTCACTCACTAATTCAGAGTTAGAGTTTAGAATCATAAAGGTGTATATAATCCAGATACATGTCGCTAATGTCAGAATAAAAAAGACTGTGAAAGCAGCAAAACGAAAATTAGTTTCAATGTCATAGTTTGATTGCAAAACTATTACAGCAGCATATCACCAACTGACAACACAACAACATTGAACATACTAGAACTTTCTAAATCAACATCTTTTACTCAAGCATACTTACTCGAGGATCACAAGATGACATTTATTATAGAAAGAAAGCAAGCCATATTAACGTTTCGTGATGCATCCTTGTAATAGCTATGTTATGGAGGTGCCATATGAATTGTCGTCATTTCTATTATTATACCTACCCAGACAGCGATGAGTCCAGCAGTGAAGAATGATGACAGCAGCATTTCATTCCCAAAAAGCATCACAGTGCTTACGACAAGACCAATCTGAATTTTTAAGCACAGAATAAACCATTTAATTTATTGTGAAATTTTGAAAATAGACTGAAAAACAACAGTATAATGTAGGACTCAAAAAATTATTTAATGTCTGCATAGCAGTGACTTATAATACACACACAACCTCAACTTACACAGATACAATAATTTTATCTTACGTAATGCTACAGTGGACCCGGTATATAAGTCTATTTCTGTGAAGCTTTAATTAACTGGATTTATAGATACATATTTACACACACATATACACATGGATACAAGTATATATGTGTATATAAAATTATACATATACGGTGCATCACATACAGATAACCACCTAACAGTGTTTTATTGGCAATAGTTCTCTGCTGGTCATGGAAATATGACCTATAATAAAGGCATATTTCTTAATAGAAGATGGTAATACGATTCCTTCCAAGGTTAATAACAATTTAATCAAAATTTCATCCCTTCTAAAGTGGTCAAAATCACGACACACTACACTAGGCATAAACTAATCGCCAAGAAGACCTGATTTCATAAACTGTAATACAATATATTATATATAATATATTATATTGCAATAATAACACAACAGTCGTGATCCAAACATTCAAGATCGCTTGTACGAAGGAGAGCAGTTCCTTAGAGGTAGCTATTGCAATGAAGCGATACCTACGTCCATGCTTAGAATCTGAAAAAGGAGGATGCATGGCCAGTCCCCTCCCTTCTGTTTCATCTACCCACCAGCAGTGTGTGATCCATGTACTATTACAACTAAGTTAGGCACTAGAGCACAATATTAAACAAATTTCTGGCCATATCAGGGAATGGAAGCCCTGATCAAGATCTTTAGTAAACACCCTGCTAAAATACTACTGGCCACATATAATGGGACCGAATCATAATTAAGCGAGATATACTATCCTTACCATTTGCCCTGTAAGAATGATACAGATTGTGTGGGAACCAATGAAGCGCAGAACGTATATGGCGAAAACAGACAATGTCTGCATGAGGAGAGCAAACTGGGCAAACTGGAAACATCAACATCCAGACACAAGTCACTTGACAGTTTTAAATAATAATTAATCAGAACACAAACTTAAATGTATCCATCATATTTGCGCATTGCACAAAGTGTATAGAATTTGTCTATCAGTTTGTCCCGTTGTTGCTTCTGTGAATTTCTTTGCTTAATCAACTGTTTGATTGACCTGCGTAACACTACTTTTCTGAATCAATGCATTTTTATTGGAAATGTAGTAATGTAATACTTGTTCTATTCTGGTGAAAGGAAGGATGGGTAACGGCTACTTCAGGAACCATACTAATTTTGGAAACTTGCTCATCAAAGAATACACTACAATTTTTGTAAACTAAACACTTTCTAGAGTAATATTTAACATACGAGGCACCGTCCGATTCATGAGCAGTGAATTGGAATTATCCTGAGAAACCATTCAAAGAAGAAGATCCGATTGCCAGGAGCCCAGAGAGCAAGGGGTCTAGTGCAATATAATGATGTGTCAGATCATCAATAAACGTTAATTGTCATGGCCTAATCTATAATCTACTCAGTACTGCATTTGCAGCTACAACAATAATTGTACATTTAAGCCAGCTGAACGAGCGAGTAATTGTGACACACACACACATATGTAATATCATGTATGCATGTACATATGTATGTATACTATATAATTATGTATATATGAACTATGTATGTAAGTATATAAGAATGCATTTACATATAATTATGTATTGTTAGTCCCTTAACTAAAATCATACAGGATTCAAAACAAGTGCTTAATACTCTATGTTACATATTGCGTTCTGTCACGTCAAGGTTCAATTAGTGAATATACTATATGACCTTTGCACCTTTCGACAAGAACAGAGGGCAATTCGTCACAGTGAACTATAGCTTTGGCCCAGCTGTTGCCGTGCAGAGGCAGAAGCTTCTCAAAGGTCATCTTGTTTGGTCACGGAGGACACAAATTAGAGAGTAAAACAACATCAAAAAGAGAGAATAGAGGCCTTTACTAACAAATGAGACTTCATTTCTTTAATAATACTAAATGTCTCTCATACCAACGATAAAATGCAAAGCTGAGATAATGTTAACTCCTCCTGGGTTTATATATAGCGCCTTCGACACCTTGGAGCCAATTGATCAAGCGTGACTGGACTGGTACTCCTCACTGCATCTGGTCTACCCTAAACTAACACCATTATGCATCATGAGCAGCCAGATGCAATAGTATATGACTATGTATTATGTATGTATATAAGCATTTGTAGAGCGCCTTTTAAGTAACTCACAAAGGCGCTTCGGAACGACTACCTAGTTGATTCCTACCACTTATGTGGTAGATATGTGTCAATTGTGTCATCACACATTCATATAATATGTATGCATGTGTGTACAACATTACGCATGTGTGTGTATGTATACATGTGCAATTGTGTATGTATGCACGCATGTATGTATGTACCATGTGTGTATGAATGCATGTATTTATATGAATGTATAACGACACATATCTACCACATAAGTGGTAGGAATCAACTTTCACTAAAAGTCTGAAATCAATATTATTTATATTCAGCTATATTAGTGCGTTTACTTCTACCTTAAACCAACACATACTTTATTCGCCCATGATTCACTTGTATAAATAGACCAGTGCTCATTAAAACTGCTCAGGGTTTCTATACCTAGAGGCTCCAACTTTGTCTATCAGAGGAAGCCAAGACCTGCCTGCAGCTGCAGAACAGTGCAGACTACATTGCACATTATATCTGTGTATCTGGCTCTGCTTATGAAGACTTGACACTACTAGCTGCAGAAGAAAGCTTCACCAGACAGAGAGATGAAACAACAATAGACTCAATAAAGGTCATCGAGTTCAAGTAAATTTCTTCAAATCAAACGACACACAGTTGACAAGTCTCGTGTGCTGGAATCAACATTATTGACGGTGCTTTGAAGAGCTCTTGATGATCTGTGACGTTGTTTCCTGAAGACGTCCAGGTAACTGACAACCGACTAATTGACAACATTTGAATGCAAAGGCCACGACGACATTACCAATAATGATATGTCGTCGTTACAAGATGGCTATAATCGCATGAAATCGTGACATGCGTATTGGCAGATAATGTCACATCCAGATGTGTCTCGTGAATGATATTGCATAATTTGCCGACAAATGACTGACATTAACGATGCCATAGTCAGGAATGTCACCTTGCGCCTAATGTCAATCAACCAAACATCAACTGCCACTTGGAGTGCAGCTTCTCTGTTTAACTAGGTTTGTGATCAGCCTATCCACCCTTCCCTAAGCCAACTGTTTGCCAGGACTTCAAGAACTACGTTCAGCAGATGACAAAGAAATCATATTGAGCACAGCAAATTGGAGGGATTACCCAACAGACGACATAATCATAGGTTCAACATTATCAAGTGCAGCCCAAAAGCTAAAAGCATCCCAATCAATGGTCTGGTACCAGTACTCCAATTCTCATTCTGTTGTTGTATTGTGTCTAGTGAGAGCAATCAGCTTCCCTCAACTTCAATGACAAGTGACTTATCCAATCAAATACAAACTTTTGCATCTACTATGATTAAAGCCTAACTGCAGGTATTTTATCTAATAAAATCAAATGACTGGTTATTTTATCAGATTAGATGCAAGAAGTAACAGATTGGATTAGATTCATGTTATAGTCAAACACAGTCAATGTGTTTGCAAAAGTCAGAGACTGCTAAAAGTATTATAAAAACGCTTTTAATAATGAACAGTTAGTAATTGTAGTCGCAACTGAGTTCATTCTGAAATGAAGTGATCATTTGAGAACGTTCATCAATCACCACCGCTACATAATAGTATCTGAATGGGTGCCACACTTCAAGGATCCAGCAATCCAAAATACAAACTACCACTTGAGATGAACTCTCGCAAAACCAGCTACAATCTCAAAGTTCATTCGAAACACATAAAGCAGTGCTGTTACAATTGAAGACCTTTTCTCAGCGCTAACCCGCGAAGAAACCAATCGCCTTGGCATGCTCTCAGTCTTGCCAGCAAATGCCTCCGAATGCTGCATTCACTGATCTGCTTATTGAACAAGCGCCAGAAGAGCCGAGGATGATATGCCAGCGATGAACCAGACGAACATGCACGTCAATAGTAAAATCCCCAATCGGTCTTACAGCTGAATGCAGCTCACAGCAAGCAACTGAATAGACGACGCGGACTACAGCATAGTAGTATACGAACACAAAGACCAGCGTTTCCTTCTTCGTCACCATCATGAACATCTCACGCAATGACGATGAGGATGTGACACTTGGTTTACCTTTGACTGTAGAATTCTAAATAAGGGCATGCAGAACCTCACTAACGCACTATGTTATAACATAATGAAAGAAATCTTAAGGAAGACTGGAGGCCGTGGAAGGTAAATGACAACAGGAGACAAACAATGATGTTATCTTTCTCCTTAATTTCCATCAATATCAAAGCAAAAAGTTTGAGAACTGAATTATAATAACAATGATGATAAGACGATTTATGTATCACCGTAGATCAGCAAAGGCCAAAGGAAAGGAGCTCTGCACGAGTTTAGAAAGTAAACAAACAACCATTAGATTGTGAACATAGTACATACCTGCCATGGCAACATGAAACAGATGGTTGCTACGCCAATGACAATGCTCCAACTGTAACTTGGCCGTAGAGATCTTTTGAGAAAAGAAAGAAACATTTCCAATCATATTTGGTTAATTTATGTATGTATGCATCTGTTTACTGTATGTATCAATACCATCTATGCATTTAAGCATGCGTGGCTCATACAATTAAATTTACTAAATTTCGAAATCAGTATGAATTTTATATGTATGTACACTTACGTGCATACTTTGCATTTATTAATGTAACTATACATTTTGTATGCATGCATTATTACACACAAACAACTAATCAATAAAACGGAAGTAAATAAAATATAGCACTTAAAGAGTTATAATGATTCTGCAAAAGCATAAAATACAATTGCAATGCAAAAAGGATCATGCTAAACTTCCCACTCGTGTACTAACCATCATCTAAACATCTCTCCAAACACATTTCATTCCTGACAATAGTTCACCACCTTTTCTCACCTTGTTTGTTTCCCTCATTATGGCTTTTTTGACCAAAGGCTGTTCAATTATGTTTAATACTTGCGCCATCTACCATTGGACAAGTGAGCTTGATTTGCGACATCGAGTCTTGAAGCCGTTGAAGGGGCGCTACATAATTTCTCATTGACTGATTGGTAGATTGATGAACTGCTGGACACTTTAAATTTCTGCTGACAGCGTAGTGTATGGTCAGCGGAGTACTAATTTACCAAGTTGGCTATAGGTGCACGAGTGGAGCAGCAATCTAAACCCAATCAGAGGTTCTAACATTTAACCCCAACCTCTCAATATCAACCCACACATAACACATCAATTGCAATATTTCTTGTTCAAAGTAAAAGGCACAAAACATATAAAAACTGATTTGTCTACATGTCTACAGTTCTACTAATGGCAATAACAGAGCATTATTCTAAGATGAACAACTATCTTCCTACCGTAAGACCACCGTCACTGTAAACATCTGCACAATTAGAAACGGATATGCAAAGCTCTCTCTCAGAGGAGGCGTCCACTGAACTCTCGTACACTACAGACAACGAACAATGCACAACTCAACAGTCAACAACAACTCAAATTTACCATTATTGGAACTATCTCCGTCCTTACCCAATAATACTGATCTCATAAGTTAATGTTTGTTAACACTGTTCACGAACTTTGTCTGAGCAGATTGTGACAACTGGATTTCGCTGGGTTTACACATTAGATCCTAGGGCATGACCCTAGTTGATATGAGCTGATATTAGAGCCAGCACCTCATGTAAAACAATTTAACAGCTCAATTTCATCTACAAGACTATAATTGGTTTTCACTAATATTTTTATCTTACACCTAATAAAAAGAATTTTACAAGCAATCCTTATTGGTATAGCAAAACATGTTTATGAGTAATCACTTTCAGAAATTAATCTCTGATCGAATTGCACCACACAAAACACCAACACTCCAACGTGACTTCGTTTACATAACCAAGACAACGTTTAATACGCTTCGAAAACTGCGGAGACAATATGCCGACATCGAAGAAGAAGAACGTCGACCGTGTGAAGGGTCTCTCACCTCTCCGTGGTTGTAGAAGAAGGAGAGGATGGTCACGAGTCCTCCCAACACACTTCCACTGAAGCAGACACAGAAAACAACACAGCAATGCACGACGCTTTAGCCAGTGACAAATCGCACGACGCCTACGACGACGCCACTTCACGAAGAATGACGAATGGAGATCGCATTCAATAATCCGAGAGCGTGAAATTACAGAAACCGGTCGAATCAGAACGCCGACCGACAGGCGAATAAATTTCTCGCTACACTGCGACACGGCTTAGCACATTTCCCGGCGTGAAATGACCCAGAGCGCTCCGGGATATTTATGAGTGCCAGAACAAAAGAAATGTGAGGCGCGCTGTTAAAGAAATATGACGCAGCAGTAACAGACTGCCAAGGAAAAAGAATAATCCTGTTATTGGTCAGACCAGCAGACTGTGACAAGGTAGAACATAAACAGATCAGTTTCAGCTAGATAGTTTTGGCAATAAAACGTAATGGACTTAGCCTCGTTTCCACTGTTATATGCATCATCATCGTAAATTATACGTTAAACTTCTCAGAGGTACTTCCAATCAGACAAATAAAATTCATATATTAACATAATATTTCTAATTAGGATTTAATGAACACAGCAATAATAATTTAGAACTAGATTTGAAACATAGTGGCAGTGAGACGTCCGTCCTTTCAAATCATATCGAGCATTTATTTTTGCACATACCACAGAAGTGTCGTATTAGAGTCGAGGTAAGTCATTTACCACAATACTTTAGTATAAGATGTTTGAAATTATTAACTAGTTAATTTGCCATAAAAATCCATTCCAATATTCTAACTAATGGCATTTTTCTTTCACAACAAATTAAAGGAGACCGAGTGCAGGACAGTTTACATGAAAGTCTGGAGCTTGACATTTAATAAATGCTATACACCAGTAAAATAAATTTGTCCACAATATCTTAGTACTAAACGCATAATCTGAACATCAGAAATGGCATTTACTTAGTCTGTAACAGATGTATCAGTTCAACACACTTTCTCATTACCTCAAGCCACACTTACCAGTACTTACTTAGACAGCCATAGAGAAGTGCCTTTTGAAGGGCGCAATATAAATGCGTCTAACACTACATAACACTATGTTAAGTATGTTGACATACAAGAACCTACAGGCAATGCATAAAACCAAATTGCAATGTAATGCAGTGGTAAACTAATCTATAGACAGCTTTCAATAAAGCCAGTGAACTAAGCGCAACAACAATTGAAGGGAAACCTCTTAGGAAGGCCCCCAATCAGCAAACAAGTGACCCTGCGGCATAAATCATTAGCAGAGCCAGTGAAAAAGTGTGTTGCCGTCTGAAGAACAGCAACGCTTTTCCACTTGGAAGCATTTGCTGTTGGCCGTTACGCGTCTCCACATCCAAATGTCATTTCCTAACAATCCGACGTTCGGCGGCTTATACGGAAGCTCTTTCTTTCTTTCCTCCTCGCACCACGTTCAGAATGTTCTGTTTGGTCATGTGACCGACTGTGGTCAAATCTGACATTTGCTAGACAAGTTGTGTTCAGTTAATTCTGTCAATTTCAACACTCATCTCCCTGTTCAATGTGCAAAATGAAACCCTGCCAGTAACACTCATGAGGCTTCGCGGATTATTCTGGTGGTCAACACTTCTCATCACAACAGCTCCTATAAATGCATTCTGTGATATTCATGTCCAATGTCCTCAAGCAGACGCATGTCTACTGGTACTTAGGTTTAAAGAGAATATGACACAAGATGGGTCTGCCTCTGACAATGATGGAGAATTCGAATGGGTATGTAAAGGAAACGCAAAAGGGTGTACACTTACACTATTAGATAATATAGCTGTATACGTACAATGCAAGTACTTTATTCAAAAGACTGATTGTAAAGCTTAACAACAGTTCGTCCGTCTGATATCAAGCCCGGATTTGCCCTAAATAATTCGTTGCATGCTCCTGCACAGTTCTACAGTTGATGAATATTTATGCTGAAGTGCAACAGCGATCCATCAACCAGACAACAATTCTCCATCAACCAGACAACAATTCTTGACAACATGGCTGGACAACGATTTGTCAACTTCACTCGACGTATTGAGACTTAGACACAGGAGACCTTACGAAGACGAACACGTTGATGCAATGGTTGAACTTGACAGGAATCATTGTTCCAGGTGCAAAGACGATGCCTACTGACATCGATTGAAATTCCAGCACAGAAATCAGAAGTGCGATGCTCATGCTTTTGTCTGCAAAAGGCTTTGAAACATTCTGCGGAATTGCTAAGAAAACTCGGAGCAATAACCCACAAAATGCAGCGGCTATTGACCGTTAATTAGTGGCTCATTCGTTGACTCAGTCGCCTCTCACTGGCCTCAGTCTAGTAGGCCTACCTGCCAGTTTTGGAAATCTCTTACTCTGACCACCTATGGACTAAGCACATGTCACAACTTTCTCAAGTACATTTTAAGAATCCCTCGAAAGTGTTGTGAACATGGTCTACTACTAAAGGTGCAAATTCACCCAACCCGACATTGCACTGAAAAACGGCAGTAGGTTCTCTTGCCTGTTAAACGGCAATAAAACAGTTCTTATTAAGCAACATTTCCTAATGCACAGCGACTGACCAACTGCTGTTATTTAACCTATCTGAAATCAGTTGTTGTGCATTTGCCAGTGTCTTAAGATAGGAAGAGGACAACGTCTTCTAATTTCCTAAAGCAGTTGTCTGTTGACCAAAGAACATCTCAAAAGTTACAATAATGCAATTAGGCCTCAAGTTTCACAATTACCAAAATATTCCAGTCAGAGGCAGAAGAGTCACTATACGGAGCCCTATCTCCATACAGCTGCATAATTTTACAAGTATTACATCAGCAGATAAATAAATGGCAGCAATTGCTTATGGGCCTAATCCATTGGAGCAGCTGTGTATCAACCACTGGCCTACAGAATAGTAGTCTCCATCTGGTCGCCAATCTCCACCAGCAGTCACACATCTACAGCAATCAAGGACAACAGCAGCAGCAGCAGCAGCAGCAGTACCTAGACTTTTCTGTTAAGGTATTCACGATCCATCCAGCCACTGAAAGACCAGCAACTACAGACCTCTCCACTCTCGAACCACTGCACTCACGCATAGCAACCATAGTTTGCACACATTCTGTGTCTGTTTTGAGGTCAGTGATAAATGACGCCGCTGTATGTCCGATAGTCGCAGCTCCGAAATCAGATACCATTAAAGCAACCCTGCATTGGGAGTCAGAGGTAGGGTGACTCGGCAACCACCGTATTAATGTCATGGCAAATTCCTATCAGAGTCGAACCTATCTTGACCCCGTGTTGTACGAGCCACTGGCAAACATGCACTTAATGGACAGACACCTCGAAACAAACGATAGAACGGACAAAGATGAAGCACCATCAATCAATTCCCTCAGTCCAAGATGCCGTGACAACGACTATAACTACAACTAACAATAGCTCATGCCTTTGTCTGCATCAGCATGAACTACATGATTGTCCCTACCCGCAATAAGCCACTGAGTAGCCTATGAGTAGCCCCTCCCTTGAAAAGATGCTATATAAAATGTGGATAATGAATAATGAATAAATGAACAAATTAATGAATGCAAGCCAACATCCAAAGAATAAACAAGAAATTAGTGCTTTACGATTCAACTATAATTGATGCAATTTTATTTTCAAATTTGTTTAGTAACGAAACTACATTCATGTGTTAAGATTGGCTCCCAATTCATAAAATGCTTGCTGAATATAACTTTGCTCGCAAGGCAATAGAAAAACATCAACTGGATCATTCGATAAAGCTGATAGGCTAACCTGAGATACAGGCCAAACAAGAAAAGTACTCCCATACTCATTCCATTCAGCAAGAATACGCTTTCAATGTAGAAGTATGGTGGTTCACCGAGTCCTACAGCATCAAAACATCCACAGCACTAGTCAGTCTGTCAGTGCTCTGTCCATCTATAAGCATGACTGACATGTCAGCTTACTGTACATTGCTTAAATAATATGACAGATTATCGCCTTGCAATAATACTATGACAGATTAACAAAATACACTGATATCTCACAGTTATCAAGTTACAGCCCTGAAATATGGCAGACGAACAAGCAGCGAGTCTCGTTAATTTGAAGTGAACAAGATCTTGAATGAAAAGGGATAATGCTGAAAAGTCAGATGCTAGTGCTGCACCTATTCATGGTGCCTATTAACCATAACCTATCAACGGTAGACTCAGTCTTCCTTCTTTATGGTAAAATGAGGCAATTAGTTTATCTATTCACACATTTCAATACCAATATTTTGATGATACATTATACATATATATATATTTTGATATATATTATATATATATATATATTCATTTATTGCATCAAAATTGACAGATCGCATTTAGTTCCAGAAGCATGCACATGAAGAGAAGAAAGCTGTCGATCGAAGTTTAAAGAGGACTCTGGAGATGAAACTAGAGTCATCTTTACTTGGGAGAATAAAGTCGCGGCCCCGTTCATGTAAGGAGTATGGCACATGGACTGTAGGAGGGAATAGATTATAACAAGGCCGTAACCAGGATTTTGTTTCGAAGGGGGAGGGGTGTGTGTTTCCCACGTCCTAAAAACTGATGACAATTTTTGTCGTTGCTCAGATTTTGCAAACCAGTTAACACTAACTCCTTAAAAAACTGATGACCTCTTTTTTAGTTTTTACTCATTTATTAAACTTCTTCACACTAACCATTATTTGCATTCTCGAGTTTATCTGACATTATCTTATTTCGGGG